>JAGFNQ010002722.1:282495-323156 GCA_024364735.1 Boesenbergia rotunda
ACGAATTCTCTTGTCCTAAAACACCTCAACAAAATGGAATAGTAGAAAGGAAAAATAGAACACTACAAGAAGCAACCAGAACAATGCTAAATGAATACAATCTACCTAAATATTTTTGGGCTGAGGCTGTTAGTACAGCCTGTTATGTACAAAATAGAATAACTATAAATAAAAATCTAGGAAAAAAACTTTTGAAATCTATTATGAAAAACAACCTAATATTAAGTATTTTAAAGTATTTGGATGCAAAGTGTATATATTAAACACTAGAGAACACTTAGGAAAATTTACCTCTAAGGTTGAGGAAGGTATCTTTGTAGGTTATTCCTTACCAATAGAGCTTATAGAGTTTATAATAAAACTACCCTAAGAATTGAAGAACTACAAATGTAAAATTTTGATGAAAAGTCTAGCCCAAATAACCTTGATCAAACCACCTACCAACCAATTGATTTTGTTAGGGCTAGTACTGACCCAATGAAAGCCAATTTGAGGACCGAGACCATGATCTGACTGAACCTGCCACCTGATCTGAACCTAACCACACCAGAACTATTCGAGTTAGCTCAGCCCACCCAACTGATCAGATCATAGGCGATCCAGAGCTAAGGGTTCAGACCAGATCAGCCCTTTAGGAACCTTAGTCAAATTGCCTTGATTTCAAAAATTGAACCCAAGTCTATAGAAGAGTCCTTACTTGACCCTGATTGGATCATAGCCATGCAGGAAGAGTTAGCCCAATTTGAACGTAGTCAAGTCTGGGACTTAGTACCCTTACCTAAAGGCAAGAAATTTATTGAAACTAAATGGGTCTTTAGGAATAAACTTAACGAACAAGGAGAAACAGTCAGGAATAAGGCTAGGTTAGTAGCTAAGGGGTTTAGCCAAGTAGAAGGACTTGATTATGATGAAACCTATGCCCCTGTAGCTAGACTTGAGTCCATTAGGATGCTTTTAAGTTATGCAGCCCATAAGGGATTCAAGTTGTATCAAATGGATGTTAGGTCAGCCTTCCTAAATGACCTGATTAAGGAAGAAATCTATGTAGGCCAATCCCTAGGTTTTGAAAGCCTAGAATATCCTGACTATGTCTTTAAACTTAAGAAAGCCTTATATGGACTTAAGCAAGCCCCTAGGGCCTGGTATGAAAGATTGTCTAACTACTTAGTATCTAAAGGCTTTAACCAAGGCAAAATTGACCCAACACTATTTGTTAAAACTCTAAAAATTGATATTTTTATAGCTCAAGTATATGTAGATGATATAGTATTTGGCTCAACTAACTCAAATTTTTTACAAGATTTTATAACAGTAATGGAAAATGAATTTGAAATGAGTTTAGTAGGTCAATTAACTTTCTTTTTAGGGTTACAAATAAAACAGACTAGTGAGGGTACTTTTGTCTATCAACAAAAATACACTAAAGAATTACTTAGAAAATTTGGAATGGATAGTGCTAAAGAAATTAAGACACCTATGGCTACCAATCAAACTATAGATAGTGACACAAATGGCAAACCTGTTGACCTTAAGTATTATAGAAGTGCTATAGGTAGCTTACTTTACCTAACTGCAAGTCGACCTGATATTCTCTTTGTAGTTAGTATGTGTGCTAGGTATCAAACATGTGCTAAAGAATCACATCTAACCCTAGTTAAAAGGATATTTAGGTATCTCAAAGGGACAGAAAGTTTAGGAATTTGGTACCCTAGAACATCCCAGTTTGAACTTATTGGATTTTCTGACTCAGATTATGCTGGCTGTAAATTAGATAGAAAAAGTACCAGTGGTGGATGCCAACTTCTAGGACCCTCACTAGTTAGTTGGTTCAGTAGAAAACAACATTGTGTTGCCCTATCCACCACTGAAGCTAAATACATAGCAATGGGTGAATGTGTAGCCCAATTACTCTGGATGATGCATACCTTAAAAGATTTTAACTTAGATTTTAAGAAAGTCAAAACTTTTATAGATAATCTAAGTTCAATTAATCTAACCAAAAACCCAATTCACCACTCTAGGACCAAACATATAGAAATTAAGCACCATTTTGTTAGAGATCATGTTAATAAAGGGGAAATAGAACTTAATCATGTTGAATCCAAATCTAACCTAGCTGACATATTCACTAAACCACTTCCTGAATCTGAATTTAGCAATTTAAGAAGGTTAATAGGAATGTGTGTTGTAGACTAGGATTGACCTAATCACTTTTACTCAACTCACAAATTCTGTTTGACACATAGCTTGAGTTAGAGTTAATTTTTGTACTTGCATTTTTTGTACTCTCTAAAATGTGTATTTTTTAAACTTGATTTTCAAAATTGACTTTGATTTTCACACTTAATTTTTAAAAAAATTAACTTTGATTTCAAACTTGCCTTTCGAGACTGGTGGACTTAGCCTAAGTTTGACCCCTAGAGATGCATGTTCCTATAGATTTAGAGGCCGCATCTCACAAAGCACATTAGGTATAACATGTTTGTGTATGCTAAAACTTAGAACGGGGTGAGATGCATAGGGTATTGCCTGGACTTCAGAATGCTTAAACCTGTGTATCGTAGCAAGTCTGGGCGTTAAATTCCAACTTCATATTGATCAAGTCAAGTAGTCTTTCTGTAAAGCTAAGCTAGACACTAGTACTTGACTTGACTAACCTAGTGAAAACTACTATCCTATAGATAGTTAGCTAGAAACTACGGTTAGACATTCAAAATGGGCTAAACTTTCTTACTTGGTTCAGGGGGAGCTTGAGTTTATATTTTGTATTCTAACTCTCAAAAATGTTTAGTGAAAACTGTTTTAGAAAATATCTTCTTTAATTGAACAAGGATTTAAAAAAAAAAATATCTTGAAATTTTTTTCTCAAATTAATCCTGAAAATATTCTAAATGATCCTTTGAAAAGAAAATTTTGGAAAATCTTCTCTTTTTCATTAATTTGCCTTGAGATATTCTTTATTTTGGAAAAGATTAAGATTTTGAAGGTAGCCTTTTTAATTTTTGAAAATGGTGTTCGAAAAGTCATTTCTAAATTTACACCTAGTCATTTCCTTTAACATTTATGCTCTCAGATTGTTTATGTTAAATTAAGAATTTGACTTACCCCTCTGAATCAGTTCAAAAACTTAGTATGCTTGTTAAGCATTTTTTCTTCCCCAAATACTTAAAGTATTTTTTACTTGGCTGGCATATTACTTGATTGCTTGTTTTATTTCTGATGCTTGCACACTTACTATTTCTTTGTTTTGATGAATGCCAAAGGGGGAGGGTTTAAGGGTTGAGTTAGAAAATTAAAAATTTCTGATCTTAGAGCATGTGATTTGCATATTATTCTTGGACTCATTGCTTTATCTGGTATTTTCTAACTTTAACCCAGGTTGTCATTGCATCAAAAAGGGGGAGATTGTTGGTGCAATTTGCACTAATAGTTAAACCTGAGTTTTGATGAATGACAAATAGGTTAAAGTTAGACTTGCTTTTGGTTTTGACCTCTTTACTAAGTGTGCAGGGTTGAAAGACTTAGGACCTGACACCAGGCTGAAGTCCAGGGTGGTTGAGTCCTGGCGGGAAGTCCAGGGTGGTTGAGTCCTGGCGAGAAGTCCAGTTGGGTTCACGGGGCCTGACAATTGGCTGAAGCCCAAGTTGGTTGAAACTTGGCAAAAAGACCAGGGTGGTTGAGCCCTGGCAGGAAGACCTGGTGGGTTAAGAAGTTGAGTAGAGCTGCACGAGGTAAGTGAGGTAAGTCACTGGAGGAGCGAACCAGTGAGGACGGGTCCTATTTTAGGACTGTAGGCGCGGTCCAACTTAGGCCCATTTTGGTGACCTCGGTTGAGTCCTGGTTAGATCCTTATCCAGGTTTGGACGGGGTCTAATTAACTCTAAATGCATTAACTCTATTTTACAGAATTTATTTAATTAGATTCTAAATGCATTAACTCTATTTTACAGAATTTATTTAATTAGATTTTGTAGTTGAATTTTATAAAATTATTCCTTATCTAAAGCCTTGGTGGAGGATAAATTATCATTTAAATTATTCGTATTTCCTTCTTTTTAGAGAATAACTTATTCCTACTAATGCTTAAAATTCTCACGTAAAGCTTAGCTGGAAGGATAAAATCTCCTTTTAAATTATTAATAAAATTGTAAGAGGATAAAACCTCTCGGTTAACTTTTCAATATTCTGTATTTATATTTTATTTAAATTATTTTCTTAATTGAAGCAAAGGATAGAAACATTATCTTTTTTTAATTATTTTATCTTGTTGATGGATAAAATTTGAGCTGAGAAGATCATGCATCGAGGCACTATAAATAGAAGCAAGCAAGCCCTCTAACAGATAAGAAAATTTGATTCTGGTTCAAGCTTTGGCGCTCTCTTGCTTCCACGCTCCTCTGCTGCGGTTTGTGCTTTGACTCGACGCTGTCCGACCGCTGCTGGAAGATCGCTCCCAACACCCAAGCTGCTTCAGATAAATCTAAGTGTTGGGTAACGAATTTTTTTTGTCTGCACTTAAATTATTTAAGGGGGAAGTGTAGGGCTGTTACACTTCCACCCAATCTTGTATTCGAATCACTCTATCAGTAGTTTGTCGATAGAGGTTTTTAGTGGATTGTCCACAGGAAAGGTTCAAGGAACCTGGGCCTTCGAGTAGGAGTCGACAAAGGCTCCGAACGAAGTAAAACTCCTCGTGTAATTTTTTTTATTTTTCGCTTTCGCATTTCGTTTTAATTTTTTCGCTGCGCACGTTATAAAAAGCATTGTACAATTTTCTATCGACTCTGATTTTATAACGAAGATTTTAAAAGTCACGTGATTCACCCCCCTCTCATGTGCATCGGTCCTACAGTTTCCAAGCATTTCAACCGTTTCAACCTCAAAACCAACAAAATTTCCAGCCCTCACAGCCTTACAATCCAAGTTTCCAGCCTTTGAATTCAAATTTCCAGCCTATGCAATTTCAGTCCTCACCACCGCAAGTTCCCTATCAGAACCAGAATTTTCAAGGATACAATTCTCAGCAATTCCAGCCTCAATTCCAGCCAAGTTATCAGCCCTATCAACAACAAATTCAGCCCTCCTATCAGCCCCAACATCCCTATTTTCAAGGATCTCAGCAAGTTCAACAATTTCAGCCTACTACTTCATCATTTCAAGGTCATTCAAAACCCTATGCTAACCAAGGGGGCTATGAAAGCTCTAGTGGGGGAAATGTGCCACAACAGAGGGTAGAAGAAATGTTTCAACAAATGTTTCCCGCCATACAAAACCTCGAGAGGCAAATGGGACAATTGGTTAGTGGGATAAATCAAAGTCAAGCTCAAGGATCAAGCCAACTACCTTCCCAAGCTATTCTCAATCCAAAGGGAAATGTAAGCGCTATTACTTTGAGGAGTGGGAAGGTTACTACATCTCAAAATGGGCCAAGAGCTGAAATTTCTGAAAATAGGGTAACACCTCCATTTTCAGCACCAATCAGCCCTGAAACGACTTCAAAATCAGTTGGTTCCACCCCTAGTCCATGCCCAACTCCTTCATCAAGCAACCCTGTGATTTTGGTGGAAAATGAAGGAGAAATCAGTGCCGAAACAAACATTACAGCAGCTTCTTCGAAGGGGACAGCAGTACCAATTTCAACCCCTAAACTTTCGGCTCAAGAAAATGATTTGAGAGTTCCTTTGCCATTCCCTCAGCGTAAAACACAAGCCAAATGACAAGTGGAGAAGGAGAAGGCTAAGGGACAATGAGCTAGTGGAACTTTTAAGAAAAGTAGAGATTAATGTACCTTTGTTGACCATGATTAAACAGATTCCTAAGTATGCCAAATTTTTGAAAGATCTCTGTGTTCACAAGAAGAAGCTTATGGAAAATGAGTTGGTCAGCTTTGGGAAAAATATTTCAGCACTTATACATGCCATACCTCAGAAGTGTGAAGACCCTGGAGTGTTTACTGTATCTTGTGAGATAGGGAGCACCACGTTCCATGATGCCATGTTAGATTTAGGAGCTTCCATAAATGTGATGCCCAGGTCTGTCTTTGTAACGCCCGCCTTTTTCCCACCCCTTATGGGATGGCGAAGAAGGCGTCGTTACGCTTAACATACATGGACTTAGAGAACATCTTAATGCAGCGGAACACATTTTTTTTCCTACACATGCTTTTAACTATGCAACTAACACATGAAACATCTATACATGTCTAAACTTGTCATTCATAAACTTAGTGTAATTGAACTTAGCATATTATTGACCTGCATGGCATCATGACTTAACCATTCCATAACTTATTCATAATCGTCATAAGTAGTATGTACTTATCCATAAACGTAGCATCATGCGTCTTAAGTCACCCATTAGTCATAACCATAAAACATAGCATAAAATTTAAGAAAACATTTCCACACCCAAGACATGCATTATGTGTGAATATAAGAATCCTTTGCCAAGTCACTGCTACACACACACGTGCTTCTGCCTCTCCTGCGGCTTCCCTTAATAGCCTCTTGCTTGATCTGCGGTACGAGGAGAATAAAACTATAAGCACATAGGCTTAGTAAAACCCTTTCCTACTCACTAAAACCATACGCCACTTAAACATAAACATATCAAGTATCTGACATAACATAACTTCGAACATAAACATAAGCATAGTCATGACATAAGTCATAAGCATATGAACAACTAACATAGCATGATTCCTAACATCACCATAGATCTACAACCTACTTAGCATGACATAAATCTTAACATACATGAACATAAGACATACTTATCATAGCATAATTCTTAGCATACATGAACATAAGACATACTTATCATAGCATAATTCTTAGCATAGATGAACATAAGACATACTTATCATGGCATAATCCTTAGCATATATGAACATAAGACATACTTATCATGGCATAATCCTTAGCATACATGAACATAAGACATACTTATCATAGCATAATCCTTAGCATACATGAACATAAGACATACTTATCATAGCATAATTCTTAGCATACATGAACATAAGACATACTTATCATAGCATAATCCTTAGCATAAATGAACATAAGAGATACTTATCATAGCATAATTCTTAGCATACATAAACATAAGACATACTTATCATGGCATAATTCTTAGCATACATGAACATAAGACATACTTATCATGGCATAATCCTTAGCATACATGAACATAAGACATACTTATCATGGCATAATCCTTAGCATACATGAACATAAGACATACTTATCATGACATAATCCTTAGCATACATGGACATAAGCTTAACATAGCATAAGAATAAAATGTTCTTACCCTGGCGCGATGCACAACATGGATGTATGCATGAGTCAAATGCATCTACTACATAAGGATGCTTAATTTTAAAATCATACTTTTAAATGCTTAACATAAACATAACATCATTGGGGTCCCCGGCTTGTACCACATACATACATCATAAGCGCGCATCCCTAAGTAAATACGAGGTAGCGAGCCCCGACCTACTAGGGTAGGAACAGCATAGTCGGTAGTTCCAAAAACCGGGGCGTTCTTAAGGTGCCCATCCCTGTTGCACAGCTTCGGTAGTGCCAGAACCGTGGATAGCTTCGGTAGTCCAGAACCGGGGCATTCTTAAGGTGCCCATCCCTTGGACCCTTACTTCGGTCCGGTACAAGCCTCATTCATAAAAATAAATATGCATGCTTCATCATTCATACTTATCATTCATACTTATTTCATATCATCGTTATGCCTTCATCATTCATACTTATCATTCATACTTAGGGCATAATCATCATCTTCATTCATACTTATCATTTTTTATTCATAAAATAGGACATACATGCATAATCATGTTTCTAGTCATAAACATTATCTTGGTTCATAAAGCTTGCCTGATCATAATACATAAATAAACATGTACTTCATACATGATACATTTCATCTAGCATACATAATCCTAGTATTCATCATAAAGCATAGATGGTAAGCTACATATAAACATGACACATACTACTAGGGTTCATGGCATTTACCCTAAAACATGCATATACCTTCATAAACCATAAATCTATTATAAGCATTTATCATCATACATGCATCATTCTATCTATCATAACTTACATCCTACATCAATTACATATATTCATGGTATATGATCTAAATATTCATGAGTAAAGCATCACCTAAAATCTAACATACAAAATCATGTTATACTACACATAAACTAAGATTTTAGTAACATAAAGATCCTTACTTCATGCTTAACTACTTACTAGCACCATGGTAACTTAGGAACATGCATCCTTGAGACCTTAACTCAATCCAAACCCTAGGTTTGGGTCTTGGCCGAAACTTGAAGAAGTGTAACTCCATAGAAAATTTGCCTAGGTTAAGATTAACACCCTATACTTTGCATATCATGCCATGGAAGACCAATTGAACCCTTGATTGGACTTAACACTAAGCCTTAGCCCTAGAACATGATTTGGCCGAAACCTATAAGGGTAACAAGCCCATAGAAAATTCATATAAGTCACTATTTTCATCCATACTATATCATAGCAAGACATACTAAGCATGCTTAGAGAGTTAAAGATTAAATCTAACCCTATACTTGAAGGTGGCCGAAACCCTAAGGGGTTCTTAGGGTGCTTCCAAACCTCCACAATCATACTTTTAGGTTTAACCTATCATGAGAAATCATTTGAAAACATAAAGGAAGTCTTTAACATGATTTCTAGCCCCAAACAAGGCTTGGCCGAACCCTAATCATGAATTTTTCAACATATCATGCCTATAGAAACTTTGATCATGACAAAAACTTGAAAAACTATCATACCACAGGTGAGAGGGTTTTACCTTGGGTTACCTTTGGTTTTTAGACCTTAAAGGAGAAGGAACTTGTAAATCCCTTTGACACTTGAACTCTCCTTGCCCTTGTAGCCTTGGAAGAGACCCTAGATCTTCAAAATGAAGGCTTATGTGAACTTTTCTCAAGGGAGAAGGGAGCTTGGAGGTTTCGGCTAGGAGGGGAGGAAGAAGAAGAGAAAACAAATGACTTGATGGAATGAGAGAAATGAAAGGTAACTTCCCTCTTATGCCTTTAATCCCCATTAAAGGGGGTAAGTGAAGAGTCATGGTGTCTCTTCCCTTGATGACTCTTCATTTTCCTAAGCCTTAACTAATATCCACTTCATTCCCTCATAGCACTCCCTTGCTAGGTGAATTGGTTAGTGCATGCATGGTTGTACAAGAGGTCCAAGGTTCAATCCTTGGTGCATGCACTAATTTTTCTATTTTATTTTTATTTTATTTCCTATTATTTCGAAAATTCCTTAAAAATTCCCCCATAATTATGTTAATATTTTTCATTAAAATCTATTTATTTTTATATTAAATTCTACCTAAAATCCACTAATAATCATGGTACTAGAAAGCCCATATAAGGCCCATTAGTACTTAGTTTCTCAATTTAAATGAGAAAACCATGGGTTTCTAGGCTAAGGTTCGTACTAATATTTCTAGATCCTTCGGAAAATTATCTAGACATGCTTAATATTTTAAAGAAAATATTAAGAAAATTTTCCGAGTCGTTACAATCCCCCATACCTCTTGAAAGTTTGTCCTCGAACTTAGAATAGCTTCGGGTACTTGCGTCTCATCTCGTCCTCGCGTTCCCAGGTAGCTTTCTCGAACCGTTGACCTTGCTATACGGTAAGGTGCCTTGGGGAACGGGTTAGTACCAGAAACCAATTCGATCTCGGATTTCACTTCTCTATCAGGAGCTAATCCTGGCAATTCATCTGGGAATACCTCTGGATAATTATATACAACCCTAACATCTTCTAGCTTCTGGTCCTTGGTTTGACTTACGTCAACCACATGTGCTAGAATCCAGTGTATCCCTTGTCTATCATCTTCTGTGCCTTGAGAGTCGATAAAAATTTCCCGGTTCTTTTTCTCGGCTCTCTGATAAATTCGAACATAGAATCAGCCTCAAGTTGAAAGACCACCTTTCGTTTACGACACTCGACAGAAGCGCCGTGTTTGCTCAGAAAATTCATTCCCATTATAACATCATAATCCTGCATGTCGAGTACTATCAGATCGCAGTAGAGTTCTCTTCCTGCGATTTCGACTGGCACAGCACGCAGCATGTGAGTGGATGTCATTATTTCTCCCGAAGGCAGGGTTGTCAAGATCTTGCAGTCTAAAACTTGTGGAGACATATCTATCTTCTTAGTGTAGAACATAGAGATGAACGAGTGTGTTGCCCCAGTATCAAATAATACAGTAGCATACTGACTATAAATAAGTATCTGACCTGTGACAACCGTTGAAGCATTCGCGGCATCCTCCTTAGTAATAGAGAAAACCCTGGCATCCGCCATAGTTGGTGGGGCCTCCAATCTCCCTTGGCTCATCGGGGTACCTTCCAGCTCAGCTTGCATATAATGTAGTTTCGCTGGTGCACCCTGGTACAGAACAAGCTGTTGGGGAGGTGCCTGGTTCTTGGTAGGATAGTAAGAGGCTATGTGCCCTTCCACCCCGCAAATGAAACACCGGTTCGTACCTTTGCGGCATTCCCCGGGATGCATTTTCCCGCATGTAGCGCACAGGGGAAACCTGGACTGTTTATTTGCTGGGCCCCCTTGGGGGTTGTCCCATGGCTGTCGTTTACCACCCTGGTTTCCTTTCCAATTAGCGTTGGTACTCTGAGGTTTCTGACCTCTTTCATTTAATGCCTTCCTTTGCTGATTGATATTGTTCAGGTAATGCTCGGTGAGTAGGGCACTACTAAACAGCTCCTCAGCGGTCTGCGGTCTGTTAACTCCGCCAGCCACGTTCAGAGCTATTTCGGGTCACAACATCTTTAACATAAGTCGAACCCACTCCTTCTCGGTATGGACCAGCTCAGGGCATAGGCGAGCCAGTCGATTAAATTTCTTCATGGCTTCGTTGACTGAGAGCTTGCCCTGTCAAAATTCCGTGAACTCGTCGTAGTGCTTATTGGTGACCCGCATGTTGAAGAATTCTTCGAAGAATTCTGATTCAAAATCTGACCACGCCATCTGGTTCACCTGTCTCTTGGCCTTGACCCTTTCCCACCACATTCTGGCATCTCCAGAAAGGCAGAATGATGCACACTTGATCTTCTCATGTTCAGGCCAGTCCAGCAGCTCCATTGTACTTTCCACTGTCTTGAACCACGCTTGGGCGTCCCATGGTTCGCCAACACCCGAGAAATTCTCCGGTTTCAGCCTCAACCACTGGATCAGATAATCTTCTTGTCGGGCCACAGTGGTCGGGCCCGTCGGAGGGGTTTGCGCAACCGTGGGCGCGACGGGTATAGACGTATGGTTCACCGGTGGAGTGGTAGAATTTTCTTGCTGATTCATCAGGGTATTAATGGTTTGCTGCTGCTCAGTGACTTGACACTGAAGTTGGGTCACTAATTGCATCAGGTCAGGCGAGGGAGCAGTCTCATTAAGTCTGTTACTCTGTCTTCTAGCCATGCTTTCCTTCATAAAGGACAAGTATGGATAATATGAGTTATTGTTATACCTCCCCCATATTAAATTCTAAATTATTTAATTAATATATATATATATATATTTTAAAAATAAAATAAAAGAAAGTATCGTTCATGTTCACATATCTTACAAGTACTTGCCATTATCTATCATAAGACATCATTCATACTTGCATATTCTAGAAACATAACATATCGTAAGAGTGCTTACTATCATAAAATATACCGAAAGATACTTACTTGGAAGCGGCAGGAAGAAACTTGATGTGTGTGTAGTGAGATGGCAACTGCTCTGATACCAACCTGTAACGCCCGCCTTTTTCCCACCCCTTATGGGATGGCGAAGAAGGCGTCGTTACGCTTAACATACATGGACTTAGAGAACATCTTAATGCAGCGGAACACATTTTTTTTTCCTACACATGCTTTTAACCATGCAACTAACACATGAAACATCTATACATGTCTAAACTTGTCATTCATAAACTTAGTGTAATTGAACTTAGCATATTATTGACCTGCATGGTATCATGACTTAACCATTCCATAGCTTATTCATAATCGTCATAAGTAGTATGTACTTATCCATAAACGTAGCATCATGCGTCTTAAGTCACCCATTAGTCATAACCATAAAACATAGCATAAAATTTAAGAAAACATTTCCACACCCAAGACATGCATTATGTGTGAATATAAGAATCCTTTGCCAAGTCACTGCTACACACACACGTGCTTCTGCCTCTCCTGCGGCTTCCCTTAATAGCCTCTTGCTTGATCTGCGGTACGAGGAGAATAAAACTATAAGCACATAGGCTTAGTAAAACCCTTTCCTACTCACTAAAACCATACGTCACTTAAACATAAACATATCAAGTATCTGACATAACATAACTTCGAACATAAACATAAGCATAGTGTCACGCCCTGAGACCCTGGAGCCACTGATCCAATATAGAATCGGACAGCACCTCCCCTGTCCGGCGGACAATTTACACATACACAGAACACGACCACGCAGTTTAATTGGCCTCAGGCCTCAAAATATAGATAGACACAATATAAAAGCACAAGACAACTAAGTAAATCATACCTGACTGCGGACCAGTCCGACTTACGACGAAACAACCAATACAAAAACCCCTTAGGGCACACGACAACACTCCCAAGACATATACAAGTCCAATAAGTAAATATACAAATAGACACTACTAAGTACAAAACGAAACTATGCCGTCGCGATGGGTAGGGACGGGCTGCTGGGCTCTTTTGGCGACTCCAAGTATCTTAACCTGAAATAAAAATATATGGCAACGGGGTGAGTCCATAACTTAGCGAATACCCAGCAGATATGCATAGTATGTTATAATAACAATAAGCATCTACGTTAATACAGTCTCATATCAACAATATGGAAAAACTAGTACTGGAAATACTGAGGTAGATACATACCAGAATCCAGCTAACCTGAAAAGAGGACAATGAGTACCATGGAAATATCATTAGTCATATAATCTCAAATAACAAGTCTCCAGAATATGCATGTCAAACAAGTGCAAGAATCAAGTGCAGCAAACAATGCACGATGCAAAGTATGCACATGGTGCAATGACATGTGTCACCCCTAGTCCCAGTCAGGATATCGTCCACGACGTCCGCGTGGGTAGAGCTGTGACAAACTGTACGCACCTTGCCATCACTGCTCCTGAGTGACCGGGTGGACAGGATGCTGGCGGGGGACCACCCCCCTACCCCAAGCAATGGGGGAGCTCCGCTCTCATCTCCTCGTGGCTCAGTACGAGAAGGGACCCCTGGCTGCTACCACGCCCGCGCTCACCCTCCTCATAGTGGCCGAACGGAGCAATACAGGGCAAATGCACACATCTACGGTATCCACTAACCCATGAGTGGCCGTGCGTGCATATCATGTACCGGAAGACGATTAGGCTCAACCACAAGGGAGTCGCTGATCGCCGGCATGCAACAATGCAAGAATGATGTATGATATGCACACATACATCCCTCATATCAAATACAAGAGATACATCCCGGTATCTAAGCATACATATAGACATGGCAATACCTGAGACTGTATAAAACTAACAGCATAATAACTCAGGGATAAACAACAAGTATCCAGAACAAGCATAATAAACCAGGCTAGCGTATAATCTTAATGCTATCTATAACCAACCATGCATAGCAATATGACAATATCTAAAAGATAAGTCAAAGGGTACCCGCCTCAACGTGAAGTCTGTGTCCAAGAAAGAACCTCCGCGTCTATACGTCCGAACCAATCCGCGTCCTGTATCAAAGGATATAGTTCATTAATTACCAAATCGACTGATAACTAGCTAAACACGATACAACCCAATTATCACCATCCTAAAGGTGAGTGTCACTAATTAATCCTAATTAGTGATTAATTTCTATTTTGGTTGAATCGTGACCCAAGTTAGGGTTTATCTCGGCTTAATCCAAGTGATCACCAAGTCCGACATGGATTTCCCTAACAGAGACAAATCCACTCACTAGCTCACGGTAAGATCATCTCCAATTCATATGGATCAAACTAAACAACACAAAACTTAACATGTTTGCTATCAACTGATTTAAATCAAGGAAACGCCATTCCCACACAGAAGTGATCCCAAGTAGAGCTACCGCCCGAGCTACAACTGATCAAACCTACACACCCAAGATGGAAACCAATTACCTCAACCAAGCAAAAACTCAATTACTAGCAAAGCATCAATTTAGTCCAAATACTCTTACCATCGATCGAGCTCACCATAAACTGAACCCAATGCCAAAATTGTAGGAAACACAACCTCATCAACATTCAACATTAAATGACTATCAAATACTACATCAAAACAGAAATTAGATGCATCCAATTTTATACAAAACCAACCAACTCCTGAACTGATTCATCCACGAAACACAAGTGAGAAATATACATTATCCATATTAACCAAAACCTGCCCACAATAATTCTAACCAATAATTACAGATCAATCTAACAGGCAACTCCTCTCAAACCATAGAACAACATCCAAGTATAAAATTATCAAACCCAACATCCTCAAAGAAACTAACCTTCACCAATACAAATTGGCATCACCAATCCCTATTGAACAAAATATCAATCTAAGGAAACAAACTCTAACCACTCACCAGCTCTGTCACAGCAGAAGAACACACCACCATCAAAACATACATCACAGATTCATATTGGAATAACTGGATCTTACCTTAGCTGATCACCAACTAGCACGTCCCTGCTCAGATTTGGCTACGAGTTCAGTGGAGATTTTGGCCCGTCATTCCTCCTCAACCCTAGAACTACTCCCAAATAGATCATCCCCTGCCAAAGCAAAGTTGGCGTTGCAAAATAACCTGTGAATATTCCAACCAACAAAGCAGGGATTCGACACATCATAGGCGAGACTTATACCTCACCTTAGCCACCAACTGAATAACCACAATCGAGAATGTTGCTAACAAGCAACACGTCGGGCCTCGCGCGAACCAGAGGGAGATGGATCAAGCTCCACGCGATCGAAGGAGAACAGGGAGATGTGCCTTTGGATTTCTCTCAACCATCTGTGGCATCGACGAAGGGGTCGTGTGGTCTAGGGCGTGCGAAGGAGAAGAAAAGAGGAGAATCGGCGTGGGTTGCTCTGGCAGCTAGGTCACGCGAGATGAAAAGGGAGGAGAGTCGGGCGTCAGCGCTTCTGCGGCTAGGGCTTGGGAAAAACCGAAATAAAAAGGGAAAGAAAAAGTCTTTTGCAGAAAAGCCCCTGACTTTTTCCCAAATTCGCCTTCTAACCTTAGGGCAAAGGATTTTACCATTTAACCCTCTCATTTATTTTAATCCACCTCCAAAAATTTCTAGAGTTGAATTATTTACACTTGAAAACTCTAATTCTTCCGGTATCTTTTCCAAAAATTTTATTTTATTTTATTTTTCCTAGTTTTGAATTTGTCGTATTTTACACATAGTCATGGCATAAGTCATAAGCATATGAACAACTAACATAGCATGATTCCTAACATCACCATAGATCTACAACCTACTTAGCATGACATAAATCTTAACATACATGAATATAAGACATACTTATCATAGCATAATTCTTAGCATACAAGAACATAAGACATACTTATCATGGCATAATTCTTAGCATACATGAACATAAGACATACTTATCATGGCATAATCCTTAGCATACATGAACATAAGACATACTTATCATGGCATAATCTTTAGCATACATGAACATAAGACATACTTATCATAGCATAATCCTTAGCATACATGAACATAAGACATACTTATCATGGCATAATCCTTAGCATACATGAACATAATCCATACTTATCATAGCATAATTCTTAGAATACATGAACATAAGACATACTTATCATGGCATAATCCTTAGCATACATGGACATAAGCTTAACATAGCATAAGAATAAAATGTTCTTACCCTGGCGCGATGCACAACATGGATGTATGCATGAGTCAAATGCATCTACTACATAAGGATGCTTAATTTTAAAATCATACTTTTAAATGCTTAACATAAACATAACATCATTGGGGTCCCCGGCTTGTACCACATACATACATCATAAGCGCGCATCCCTAAGTAAATACGAGGTAGCGAGCCCCGACCTACTAGGGTAGGAACATCATAGTCGGTAGTTCCAAAAACCGGGGCGTTCTTAAGGTGCCCATCCCTGTTGCACAGCTTCGGTAGTGCCAGAACCGTGGACAGCTTCGGTAGTCCAGAACCGGGGCGTTCTTAAGGTGCCCATCCCTTGGACCCTTACTTCGGTCCGGTACAAGCCTCATTCATAAAAATAAATATGCATGCTTCATCATTCATACTTGTCATTCATACTTATCATTCATACTTATTTCATATCATCGTTATGCCTTCATCATTCATACTTATCATTCATACTTAGGGCATAACCATCATCTTCATTCATACTTATCATTCTTTATTCATAAAATAGGACATACATGCATAATCATGTTTCTAGTCATAAACATTATCTTGGTTCATAAAGCTTGCCTGATCATAATACATAAATAAACATGTACTTCATACATGATACATTTCATCTAGCATACATAATCCTAGTATTCATCATAAAACATGGATGGTAAGCTACATATAAACATGACACATACTACTAGGGTTCATGGCATTTACTCTAAAACATGCATATACCTTCATAAACCATAAATCTATTATAAGCATTTATCATCATACATGCATCATTCTATCTATCATAACTTACATCCTACATCAATTACATATATTCATGGTATATGATCTAAATATTCATGAGTAAAGCATCACCTAAAATCTAACATACAAAATCATGTTATACTACACATAAACTAAGATTTTAGTAACATAAGGATCCTTACTTCATGCTTAACTACTTACTAGCACCATGGTAACTTAGGAACATGCATCCTTGAGACCTTAACCCAATCCAAACCCTAGGTTTGGGTCTTGGCCGAAACTTGAAGAAGTGTAACTCCATAGAAAATTTGCCTAGGTTAAGATTAACACCCTATACTTTGCATATCATGCCATGGAAGACCAATTGAACCCTTGATTGGACTTAACACTAAGCCTTAGCCCTAGAACATGATTTGGCCGAAACCTATAAGGGTAACAAGCCCATAGAAAATTCATATAAGTCACTATTTTCATCCATACTATATCATAGCAAGACATACTAAGCTGCTTGGAGAGTTAAAGATTAAATCTAACCCTATACTTGAAGGTGGCCGAAACCCTAAGGGGTTCTTAGGGTGCTTCCAAACCTCCACAATCATACTTTTAGGTTTAACCTATCATGAGAAATCATTTGAAAACATAAAGGAAGTCTTTAACATGATTTCTAGCCCCAAATAAGGCTTGGCCGAACCCTAATCATGGATTTTTCAACATATCATGCCAATAGAAACTTTGATCATGACAAAAACTTGAAAAACTATCATACCACAGGTGAGAGGGTTTTACCTTGGGTTACCTTTGGTTTTTAGACCTTAAAGGAGAAGGAACTTGTAAATCCCTTTGACACTTGAACTCTCCTTGCCCTTGTAGCCTTGGAAGAGACCCTAGATCTTCAAAATGGAGGCTTATGTGAACTTTTCTCAAGGGAGAAGGGAGCTTGGAGGTTTCGGCTAGGAGGGGAGGAAGAAGAAGAGAAAACAAATGACTTGATGGAATGAGAGAAATGAAAGGTAACTTTCCTCTTATGCCTTTAATCCCCATTAAAGGGGGTAAGTGAAGAGTCATGGTGTCTCTTCCCTTGATGACTCTTCATTTTCCTAAGCCTTAACTAATATCCACTTCATTCCCTCATAGCACTCCCTTGCTAGGTGAATTGGTTAGTGCATGCATGGTTGTACAAGAGGTCCAAGGTTCAATCCTTGGTGCATGCACTAATTTTTCTATTTTATTTTTATTTTATTTCCTATTATTTCGAAAATTCCTTAAAAATTCCCCCATAATTATGTTAATATTTTTCATTAAAATTCATTTATTTTTATATTAAATTCTACCTAAAATCTACCAATAATCATGGTACTAGAAAGCCCATATAAGGCCCATTAGTACTTAGTTTCTCAATTTAAATGAGAAAACCATGGGTTTCTAGGCTAAGGTTCGTACTAATATTTCTAGATCCTTCAGAAAATTATCTAGACATGCTTAATATTTTAAAGAAAATATTAAGAAAATTTTCCGGGTCGTTACAGTCTTCCAGATGCTTGGCATAGGCCCTTTACAGCCTACTGGTGTGGTGATACAGTTAGCAGACCGGAGCCAGACCCACCCAGCCGGTATCATTGAAGATGTTTTGGTGAGGGTAAAGGAGCTGATATTTCCTGCAGATTTTTATATCTTGGATATGGAGGGAGATTATCTTGCACACCGTTCTCCACTTATTTTAGGAAGACCATTTCTGAAGACTGCTAGAACCAAGATAGATGTTTATGCTGGTACGCTTTCCATGGAGATTGGAGACACGGCCGTTCAGTTTAGCATTTTTGATGCTATGAAGCACCCGAGAGAGGACCATTCCATTATGAGCATGGATATTCTTGAGGAGTTGGAGGATACAGAGTTAGAGGCTGAGGGATTTCTACATGATTTTTCTGGAGGAGTTATTTATTCACAGGAGGCTGAGGGAGTATTTACTGCAGAGACTGAGGATATTTCAAAAGATATTTCAGATGCACTTCCAGCTGGAGAGGTTTTTCTAGGTGTAGGGGATTGCACAGAGCCCCAAGGATCACCTATTTCTATTGAGATTGATAGTGTAGGGGATTGCACAGAGTCCTAAGGATCACTCATACCCACTGAGGAAGGCCAGATTGAACTGAAGCCACTACCAGGCCACTTGAAGTATGCATACCTAGGAGAGGAGCAGACTTTTCCCGTGATTATTGCACAGCATTTGGAGTCAGAACAGGAAGAAAAATTGTTGCAAGTCCTAAGGCATTACAAGAAGGCAATTGGGTGGACTCTATCAGATATACCAGGTATTAGCCCAGCTATCTGTATGCACAGGATATTTTTGGAAGAAAATGTTAAACCCGTGAGGCAACCACAAAGGAGACTCAATCCACTTATTTTGGACGTTGTAAAGAAAGAGGTGACTCGACTTCTACATGCAGGTATCATTTACCCTATTTCTGACAGTCAGTGGGTTAGTCCTATACACGTGGTGCCTAAGAAATCTGGAGTGACAGTGGTGGCAGATGAAAGCAATGAACTAGTGCCCACCAGAGTTAAGAATTCCTGGAGAGTCTGCATTGATTACAGGAAGCTCAACAAGGTCACAAGGAAAGATCACTTCCCTTTACCCTTCATTGATCAGATGCTTGAAAGACTAGCAGGGAAGTCGCATTATTGCTTTTTGGATGGTTATTCAGGCTACTTTCAGATTTGTATAGATCTAGAGGACCAGGAGAAGACTACCTTCACTTTCCCCTTTGGTACTTTTGCCTATAGACGGATGCCTTTTGGACTCTGCAACGCACCCGGTACATTTCAGAGATGTATGGTAAGTATATTTGGTGAGTTGCTAGAGCACTGTATGGAGGTATTTATGGATGATTTTTCAGTTTATGGCACGTCTTTTGATTCATGCTTAGAAAATTTGTCTAGGGTTTTACACCGTTGCATTGAAACTAACCTTGTGCTGAATTTTGAGAAATGCCATTTCATGGTGGAGCAAGGTATTGTACTTGGACACATAGTCTCTAGGAGAGGTATAGAGGTAGATCCTGTAAAAATCAGTATTTTTTCTTCTTTATCTTACCCCGTATGTGTACGGGACGTTCGTGCTTTCCTTGGACATGCAGGTTTCTACCGCAGATTTATTAGAGACTTCAGTTTGATTGCTCGACCCTTGACAAGACTTTTGTAGAAAGATGTTGCTTTTCATTTTGATGATAAGTGTAAAGAAGCTTTTCACAGACTCAGGGAGGCTCTTACCCCAGCTCCTATTATTAAATCACCTGATTGGAATTTACCCTTTGAATTAATGTGTGATGCATCTA
The DNA here is from genome assembly GCA_024364735.1 of Boesenbergia rotunda. Taxonomy (NCBI): domain Eukaryota; kingdom Viridiplantae; phylum Streptophyta; class Magnoliopsida; order Zingiberales; family Zingiberaceae; genus Boesenbergia; species Boesenbergia rotunda. The sequence continues at coordinate 302,637 of JAGFNQ010002722.1, forward strand.
ATTTTGTAGTGGGAGCTGTTCTAGCACAAAGGGTTGATGGAGCACCTCAAGCAAACTACACCACCACCGAAAAGGAGCTTCGTGCCATTGTTTTTGCCTTAGACCGATTCAGATCTTATTTATTGTGCTCACATGTTATTATTTTTTCTGATCATGCAGCTCTAAAATACTTGTTGAAAAAGCCTGATGCAAAACCTAGACTGATCAGATGGATGTTGGATCGAGAGAACCGATAGAGGGGGGGGGGTGAATATCGGAAATCGTTCGGATTTAACAAGAGTATTTGCACAGCGGAAGATAAAAAATAAACACGCAAACACAGTGATTTTTACTTGGTTCGGAGCCTAGGTCGACTCCTACTCCAAGGCCCACGGTCGTTGACCATTTTCTGCGGGCAATTCTATAAGTTCGCAAATCAGTTTACAGTATTTGAGTTACAAATATAGCACAGTAAACTTAACAGAATGAAAAGCTCTTCTTTTACCGACGTCCGAAGTAGGTAGTCTTTTTCGGAGCAGCGGGACGTCGTCGGCTCGAGTTGGGAGGTTTCCGGAGCTAGTCGCGAGAGCTGAAGAGCGTAGAAGCGTTGAATCGAAGTTTTTTTTGAAAGCCTTGGCGTGGGGTGCTATTTATAGCACCTCGGGGCACCCTGGACGTCGGGGGCGCCCCCCCACGTGTCACGCGATCTGAGCTTCGCTCGGTCAGCCTCTATCCCACTCGAATAGGGATGAGGTTTGACACTGGGGGCGTCCTGGACGCTGGGGGCGCCCTGCTTGACTCCTTCAGCGTGGGCTTCTCGGCTGGATAAGGGTAATCAGCTTCGCTGGTGTAGGCGCGGGGCGCCCTGGGCACTGAGGGTGCCCTGGGCGTTCGGGGCGCCCTGGCTGCTGGGGGTGCCCCGGCCAGTGGTTAGCCGAAGCCTTTGTTGCTTCGCTTGTTTTGTGTTGCCCCTGGGGGTGCCCGGGACACTGAGGGCGCCCTGCTCAGCTACTTGCCTCTCTCCTTTGGGCATTCTGAGCTGCAGACACACGTTCCTTTGGTCCTACATCCAGGGTTAGTCCAAAACAATATAAAGCATTAGAGTATTATGTTTGTACAGCCTTAACTGTCTTGGTTCTGACTTTGGGCCTCCAAAATGGAGCCCTAGGTCGAACTGACGCCTACTGTTCCCTCGACGGGGAACACATCCTCACCTACTCCTCTCGGGAGAATTTACCTGATGCCAACCGCTCCTCTGGTTGGACTTTTGCCTGGCGGTCCTTTGCCAGGTCTTGGATACCGAGCTGTCCTTCGCCCGGTGCCTAGCATTCCTTCGCTAGGTCTTCAGTCCCAAGCTGTCCTTCGCCTGGCGCCTAGCAGTCCTTCGCTAGGTCTTTGTATCCTAGCAACCCTTCGCTAGGTGCCCAGCAGCCCTTCGCCAGGTCTTTGGTGACTAGCAGCCCTTCGCTAGTTGCCTAGCAGTCCTTCGCTAGGACTTGATGACTAGCAGCCCTTCGCTAATTGCCTAGCAGTCCTTCGCTAGGACTTGGTGACTAGCAGCCCTTCGGTAGTTGCCTAGCAGTCCTTCGTTAGGGCTTTGTATCCTGGCATTCCTTCGCCAGGTGCCTAGCAGCCCTTCGCTAAGACTTTGTTTCTGCACACTCAAGTAACTTTATTAGATCACAAATAAACTTAACTTTGAATCCTTTGCCAATATCAAAACAAGGTTCGATATGGTGCTTCCTGCACCAACAATGGATGCTCCTGCTCCAAGAATTTGACCTGGAGATCAGAGACAGAAGTGGAAAAGAAAACCTAGTTGCAGATCACTTGAGCAGACTTGAAGGAGATGGATCTCCTACCACCATTGACGATGATTTCAGAGATAAGCACCTGATTGCAGTACATGGTGAGACACCGTGGTATGCAGACCTAGTTAATTTTCTAGTTGCACATGTTTTTCCCACTCACTTTTCTAAGGCTCAAAAAGATAAACTTAAAAGTGATGCAAAATTCTATGTGTGGGATGACCCTTATTTATGAAAGTTTTGTAATGATCAAATAATTAGGAGATGCGTACCAGATCATGAGTTTTCTTCTGTCCTTACATTTTGCCATTCATCAGCTTGTGGGGGGCATTTTGGACCCCAAAGAACTGCTAGAAAAGTGTTAGAATGTGGATTGTATTGGCCCACCCTATTTCATGATTCATATGTCTTTTATAAGAATTGTGATAGATGTCAGCGAACTGGGAACATAGGAGCGAGACATGAGATGCCCCAACATGCTATACTTTACTGTGAGATTTTTGATGTTTGGGGAATAGATTTTATGGGACCTTTTCCTGCATCTTATGGTTATTTGTACATTTTACTTGCTGTGGATTATGTTTCAAAATGGGTGGAGGCCATTCCCTCCAAGACTGATGATTCTTTTGTTGTTTGTAGTTTTGTTAGGTCACACATTTTCTGCAGGTTTGGAATTCCAAGAGCCATAATTAGTGACCAAGGATCTCATTTTTGCAACAAACACATGAAGGCACTGCTGAGTAAATATGGGGTTGTACATAAAGTTTCTACATCCTACCATCCCAAACAAATGGACAGGCTGAAATTTCCAACAGAGAGATCAAATCTATTCTGGAGAAGATTGTTGGACCCACTAGAAAGGATTGGAGCAAGAGGTTAGATGACGCACTTTGGACCTACAGAACAGCATTTAAGACACCGATTGGCATGCCCCCCTACCGCTTGGTATATGGCAAAGCTTGTCATCTCCCCGTGGAAATAGAGCACAAAGCATATTGGGCAGTAAAAGCTTGTAATTTCGATGCTACCAAGGTGGGAAAAGAGAGGAAACTTCAACTCCAAGAACTTGAAGAAATTCGGCTAGAAGCATTTGAAAATTCAAGGATCTACAAGAAAAAGACCAAAAACTTCCATGACAAGCACATTTTGAAGAAAGACTTCCAAATTGGTGACAATGTCTTATTGTATAAATCAAGGCTCAAATTGATCAGAGGTAAGTTAAGGTCAAGGTGGGAAGGTCCATTTATTGTAACTAACATTTTTCCCTATGGAGTTGTTGAAATTAGGGATGAAGTTAATGGATTTGTGTGGAAAGTCAATGGCCACCGGCTCAAAAAGTATTTTGAAGAATTGAAGGAGCTAGAGGTGGATGATTTGTACTTCAAAGACGCTATCTACCCAACTTAAGGGGAGTTTACTTTTCCTACACCCACATTTCATTGTATATATCGTTTTCATGTTTCTAAGAATAAATTTTTCTCTTTTTGAAGTGAATAGTTGATAATAAATTCTTAGACAAAATAGAATGAATAAATAGACATTGTAAATACCATGTTATTTCTTTTAGCACTTTTGTTCTTAGTGAATAAATGTATCCCTATAGGTTGTCTTCATGTCATGTTAGAATCTCTTGAAAATAAATTAAATTTGGTTGTTAAAACTTAAGGTTTGAGCTAAAGGATGAAATCTTGGATGCTTGAGTACTACTTGGCTTTAGATTCTTAATTGATGACTTGAGATGAATCATTTGCACCTAGTGAGAATTAGCCTTATTTTTTGTGACACACATATATGATTGTACTCTAGAACTTGCTTAGGTTCTTTCAAAACCATATTTCAATGATTGGATCACATCTATAGAGGCTAATCTATTTGTTTCCCTTTCCATATCAATTTTTGGCAATAATCATGATTATTCTATTTTCCTTTCCATATTTTCTACCCTTAACCACACTTTTCTATGGACTTGTTTGTTTGAGATATTTCTTAATACTACTTTGCCCGAGACGGACAAAAGATCAAGTGTGGGGGAGGTGGTTAGTGTTTTGGAATCATTTTGTAGCAAGGATGCATTTCATTTCAAAGAGAAATTTTTTTTTTGAGGTTCACTTCATGGTGCCAAGTGAGTTGAATACTTTGAAGATTCAAGTGGCAAGTAATGAACCAAAGACAAAATCTGTGCCATTTCAAAAGAAAATTCTGAGACAAAAGTGGAAAAGAAGTGGTCAAGAGATTGAATCCAAAAGCAAATAATTCAAAGAAGAAAAAAATTGTTTCGGTATCACTTGATTGCAATGGGCACAGTTTAGTATCCATCTCAAACTGAAATTTGGGTTTTGGAAATCAGTGATGCAGTGCCGAAATCAAGTGAAGCATTTATGAAGAAAATTCTGCAATGAAGAAGGAATATGACACGCAAATGACACAAAATCTGTGCCAAAATGGAGAAAAATCTGTTTGGATTGAAGCTGAGAAAATTGTTTGGATTGAAGCTGTTCTTTGCCATAGAAATCAGAACACAATATGCTAGAAGCTGAACACAAGCTGGAAAACCTGAAGAAAAAAATCTGTGCCAAAAATAGTTTGTGCAGATCAGTAATGGAAGTGAGCTGAACTGATCTGGATTGAAACCAATGCAAGGGTTGCTGACAAGAGATTAGCAATTTATGGAAAGACAGCAGAGTTGAAATGAATACTGATACTTGATCGAATGGAAGCTGAGAAATTTCTGTGAGAAGCTGATTTTTGTGAACTTAAAAGAAAAAAAAGAAGTGATGGAAAGAAATCCATGTGCCAAGTTGAGTTGCAAGAGAGGGAAGTAGTAGTTAAAGAGGAAACCAATTGAAGCAATCTATGTTCTTGACCATAATGTGAAGATCTAAGAAAATTGTGCCAAAGTCCAAGTGGCACGCAGTGATCAAGATGAACTGCAGCTGTACAGAATTCAAAAGCTGAACAAAAGCTGAAAAGAAGCTAAAAAAATTCTGAAATGCAGTGCAAGGGAGAGCTTGTAATCTGCCGAGGCTTGACTTGGAGCTACTGAAATTAAACAAGCTGAATGCAAAGTAAGCTACAAGATGCTGAAATCTGTGGAAGAAGTGTAGTGGAATATGTATTGGAAAGGATTCAGAATTGAAATGCAAAAAGGACTAAAATTGTGATACCATAAAAACAGTTTTGTATCAACTTGGAATGGAATTTGAGTTTCTGAGGCTATGAATCAAGGCATTAAGCATATAAATGTATCAAAAAGGGTTGAGTATATCCAATGCTGATCAGAACAAAGAAAAATTTGGCTGCTAGGATTTTCGAAGCAGAGCAGAAAAGGGAATGCAATGGTTGAAATTCAACTTGTTGAGCAGAATTTTTAAGTGAAGCAGTTTAAATGCTCTACTACTCCTAGATGCTAACTAATGTAAGGCAATCAGAGAATTGTAAGGTCTGGAATTAGTTGCTGTGGAGCTGGAATTTGAAACAGAAAAAAAATGCAATCGAAATGTGCCAACTTGAAGTGAGGTGTATCAAAAGTGAGTTGCAAGAGTTAGAGAAGGTAACATTTGGAACATCAAATTTTTGTCCCTAATTGTTATTTGATGTCTCAAGTTTTTATGACACAAATCCTGGTCCGAAGTGTTTCCAAATGAAGATTGACTCCATAAGAAGGTTTGAGAGCAAAACAGAAAAAAAAGAGAAAAGAAACAAAACAAAAGAAACATGGTTGGCACGCAAGAGTTTTGGTACCATGGAACAAGTGAAGTGTTTCTCATTCGAATTTAAGTTTTGTTCCACTACATTTCTGACTTTGCGAGAGGATTAGAAAAAAAAAAGAACAAGTGGCACACAAGAGCAAATTGGTACATTGGAACCTGTAAAGTTTTATTCATCCAAATCAAAGGCATTGTTCAAGTTTGACTTCACCACACTTTTGACTTCATTAGAGGACTGTAAAGAGAAGCAAAGTACATTAGAAATATTTTTGAGCAACCAAGTCTCCCACTTCATCAATTTTTCTATTTTCTTGGCTTCCACTTCATTCTTACCATTTTCTATGTTTTTCACTTGTTTTTGTAGATGTGGATCCTAATCATGAATAATGGTGGAGAGTAGATAACAAGCAAGCCTATGGTAGTGCAAAAAGCATGTGTGTTTGAGTGAGCTCCACTTTCATCATGAATTTAGAACTCAAGAAGAGAGCCACCAAAAATCTCCCTTGAAAGGCTAGTGAGTTAAATTCATCTCAATGAATCATGAAGGATGAAAAGGCTAAGTTGTTGATTTAAGGACGTGATAATAATCCATAGAGCTTAGATTTTTGAGAATTAACAACCTTAGTGTAACGACCTGGAAAATTCTCTTAATATTTCCTTAAAATATTAAGCATGTCTAGATAATTTTCCGAGGAACTTAGAAATATTAATGCGAACTTTGGCCTAGAAAATTCATGTTTTCTCATTTAAATTGGGAAAAAGGGCACTAATGGGCCTTATATGGGCTTTTTAGTACCAAAATTATTGGTGGATTTTAGGTGAAAATTTATATAAATATAAAGGATTCTAATGGGAAATATTAACATAATTATGGGGGATTTTTTAGAGGATTTTTGAAATTTTAGGGAATTAAAAAGAAAAATAAAATAAAAATAAGGTGCATGGACCAAGGATTGAACTTGGACCTCTTGTACAATCATGCATGCTCTAACCAACTCACCTAGCAAGGGAATGTTATGAGGGAATGAAGTGGATATTGGTTAAGGCTTAGAAGAAGATGAAGGGTCATGGAGAGACTCTTCATTTACCTCCTTGATGGGTTATAAAGAGGGAGGTTTGGGAGTTACCTTTTCTTTCCATCACTTTGCATTTTCTTCCTCCTCCTTCCCTCATCCTAGCCGAACACCATAGGGAGGAATTGTCCTTGGAAAAGCTTCACAAGAGGGTCTCATCTCCAAGATCTAAAGGCTTCCCAAGGATACAAGGACAAGGGGGTTCAAGGGTCCAAAGATTTTGCAATTTCCTTCTCTTTTAAGGTTTAAAAATCAAGATCAACCAAGGTAAGACCCCCTCACCTGTGGTATAATAGTTCCTTATGTTTTAGCATGAGTTATTGGTTGGTTTTTGGGACTTGAAGTTGAAAGAAACAAAACCAAGCACCCTAGAGACCCTATGGGTTTCGGCCACTAGGTTTTAGGGTCCATGATGATGCTAAAAATCTTGATAATGTTGTTAAATGTTCTCTCATGATGTTTAGGGATTAAATATAATTTTTGGGAATTTTGGGGGTACCCTAGGATACCCTAGGGTTTCGGCCAATATCAAGAACCCATGGGTAGGGTTGGGTCTAAAACCTCAAGTATGTGTTTTATGTGTTATCATGATATAAGGGAGATGGAGGGTGTTTATGTGAATGTTTCCCATGGCCTAGAGACCCTATAGGTTTCGGCCAAGTACCCTAATAGGGTGGAAAGTTAGGACTTATTTCAAGTAAGGGCCCCAATGGCCCTATGGTAGGGTATGGTTGGTGTTTAAGCAATTGATTTGGGGTTTTAATGGAATTTCTCCATGCCCCCATGGCCTTGAAGTTTCGGCCAAGAGCAAGACTAGGGTTAAAGGATTAGGGTTGGTCTTAAGTATGAAATCAAATGTTTCCTATGGCCTAGTATGTATGTAGGAGATGTTGTTTGGGAAGTTATGTGAAGTTTCATGGACCTAGGTTTCCTTGGGGCTTTCGGCCAAGGATCTAACCTATGGCTAGGGTGGGGTTAAACCTACCAAGATGCTTGGGGTATAGGTTATTAAGATGTATGTTTAAGTAAGGTGGAAGAATTCTATGTTAACCAAACCCTTAGTTTATATGTCATGAATTATATGTTAGGTCATGAATGTTTGGACATGGGCCATGTTTTATGAATGATATGTATGTAAGCCATGTTTTATGAATGATATGTATATATGCTATGTCTTATAAATGATATGTAGGTATGCCATGCTTTATGAATGATGTGTACATATGCCATGTCTAAGAATGAAAATGATGAATGAAGTTAAAGTTCATGCCTTCAAGGCATAATGATGATGTTAAGTATGATGAATGAATGAATATGCTATGAATGATTATGAATGAAAAAGCATGTGAAAGCATTTTATTTTATTTTATGGGCTTGTACCGGACCTAAGTAAGGTCCACGGTTTTGGACTACCGATGAAGCTGTCCACGGTTTGGGACTACCGATGAAGCTGTCCTTACGGTTCGGGACTACCGATGAAGCTGTCCTTACCCTAGTAGGTCGAGATTAGCTACCTCGTATTTACTTAGGGATGCACGCATATGATGTATGAATGTGGTACAAGCCAGGGCCCAATGAATGTTATGATTATGTTAAAGTATTTAAAAGCATGTTTTAAAGATTAAGCATCCTTATATATATAAATGCACAATTGCCACATGCATCCATCCATGTTATGCATTATATATATGATAAGAATAGTATGCAAAGTAAGTTTATGCACTGTATGTTATGCAAATGATTTTATTTATGTTCATGCTAATTTATGATGCCTTGATTTAATTATGTTTGTGCCAATTTATGATGCCATGATTTTAGTTATGTTCATGCTAGGTTAGGATGTCATGATTTAATTATGTTTATGCTAAGTTAGGATGCCATGATTTTATTTATGTTCATGCTAATTTATGATGCCATGATTTAATTATGTTTGTGCCAATTCATGATGCCATGATTTAATTATGTTTATGCTAAGTTAGGATGCCATGATTTTATTTATGTTCATGCTAGGTTAGGATGCCATGATTTAATTATGTTTATGCTAGGTTAGGATGCTATGATTTTATTTATGTCCATGCTAATTTATGAAGCCATGATTTAATTATGTTTACGCTAATTCATGATGCCATGATTTAATTATGTTTATGCTAAGTTAGGATGCCATAATTTTATTTATGTTCATGCTAGGTTAGGATGCCATGATTTAATTATGTTTATGCTAGGTTAGGATGCTATGATTTTATTTATGTCCATGCTAATTTATGAAGCCATGATTTAATTATGTTTGTGCTACGTTAGGATGCCATGATTTTATTTAGGTTCATGCTAAGAATGTTTATGAGGTTATGTTTATTGTGGTTATGTCTAGGCCAAGTATGATGCCATGCTATGAATGTTTACGATGTTTATGTCTATGCCAAGTATGATGCCATGCTATGAATGTTTTCATGTTCATGTTTATGCCATGCTACGAATGTGATTAAGTTATGTTCATGCCATGTTGAATGTATGCTAAGTGATCATAAAGGCTTATGATCGAAGTAAAGCACTAAGTATGTTAATGTTTCATGTGCTCATGATTAAGTGATGAATGGTTTTAGTGAGTAGGAAAGAGTCTTACTAAGCCTGTGTGCTTATAGTTTTATTTCCTTATACCGCAGATCACGCAAGGGGACAGTAAGGAAGCAGCAGGAGGGCCTTAAAGCATGTGTGTGATAGTGACTTGGCCAAGGAGCAATATGTTTGCTCGTCTTATGACAGAACTTTACCTTTACTATTATGGGCTTGAATGTGACTCTATGACATGATGCTAAGTATGACATGATGCTAAGTATGACATGATGCTAGATATGACATGATGCCAAGTATGACATGATATGATGCTAAGCATAAAGTTAATATGCCAAGTTCCCATGTTATGATGTTAGGAAGGGTAGTAAGTGCATGTAGGTGTAAGTTAAAGGTTTCCGCTGCATTATGATGTCTACATGGCCTAAGTATGTTAACGTAACGCCGCTTTATGAAAAAAAAAGCGGGCGTTACATTTAGGTAATTTCTTTTCACTTGTTTCTAATTATGCTTGGAAAGAGCCAAAGGGATACATACTTAGTAGTTTCCCGAGACGCTCAAGCTTAAGTGTGGGGGAGTTGATAAGTGTTATTTTGTTGATCATTTCAGGTTATTAAATCCATGTTTGGCCCATATTTTACTTGCTTAATCTTGCATTTATACTAGGTTCTAGAAATTACTGCTATTTTGGTCTTAATTGTAAATATCGATACATTTGAATTATTTTGCCACTAAATTTCTAATCTATTTTTGTAGGCATGGAAGGATCATAGACCTAGGGCATGCTGGGTCAAACTTGAGTCAGAAGTGGACCCGGATCGAGTGATCAAGTTTCAGACAAACCTGGGTCGTCCGATTCAAAAATGGCTAGATCTGAGCCATCTGAGAACCTCTGAGGTGATCCGAGCTACGGTTAAGGCTGATCAAGCACTCAGGTCAAGATCTGAGATTTTCATCCAAATCAAAGATTATTCAACCGTTGGATCGAGCTCAGAGGGCTCTAGACTGTCCATTCAATGATCAGGTTGATCTGAGCCATCCGTTGCAAATCTGGAGGATCCGAGCTACTGAGAGGCAGATCCTGACCCTTGATCAACATCATCAATGTTTGGTTCAGATCGGATAAAGATCAACTGTTGGATTTGACCTGAACAATCTGGGCCGTTCATTTCAATGTATTTAATCAAAATTTTCTCCCCTTTGCAGCTCGTCGCGTCTTCGCCGCAGTGTCTTCCTCGTTCGATTGTTCTTCATTTTCTTCAAGCTTTTCTTCATCTAAGGGGCGCGAGCACTCAATCCTTCCATTAGATCAGGTTCTAGGTCATTAGGGAGACCAATCTGTGAAGTTTCCAGCCTCAATTTGCCCAAGAAACAGAGCTGATGTGAGGTTTCCTTGGCTCTACTGTTTACTTTCTTTGATCTCGGTGGTGCATCATTTCTTCCATCCGAGCTATCTGGAGGGGTTCCCTGGAGTGCTCGGATCAATTCCAAGCCATCAGCGCAATCCACCGCAGCGAGATTGAAGGAATCGAATGGAAATTTCAGATTTGAGCAAGCTGAGTTGGATTTGATCGCAGATTGAGTTTTCCCAGTGATTTGTGGAGCTTATAGGTTCGAGGCTCGCCCTTGTGTGACGGCAAGGAGTTCTTGAGCTAAGGGAGTGATTGAGGCTTAGTTTACTTAGCGAATTTTCCATTTGTTAGCTGTAATTTCATTTCTGCAGTTAAATTTCAGTTCTGAATTTCTGTATCAGTTTGTTTGGATCTTTTCTACATTCATTAGTGTTTTTATTCTGAATTATTATTGGCTAGTTCGGTTGTTAGTGAACAATTGTAGTTGAATTCAGTTTGGTTTCTTAATTTAGTTCATGCGTATCAATTTCCAATTTTTTTCCTTTGCGTATCAGTCTGTCTTCAGCGTATCAGTCCTTGATTTGGTTACTGAACTTTGCATCCAGTGAGACTTAGTTCTTCTTCTGAATGTCCATTGTAGTTTGTTCCTTTTACATAGCATTTGATATCAGCTTCTGCAATTGGTTTCAGTGCGTGCCAGCTTTATTTCTGCAAAAATTTCACATCATTTTTGCAATTCGTTTCCATTCCTGCCAATCTGTTTTATTTCTGCAAGTTTAAGATTAGAGTCCCTGAATTTCAAATCAAGTGACAAATTAATCTTTCCAAATCTTTTCTGGTAATTGGCTTTGTTCATTTGATTTCAGCTTGTTTCATTTTCGGTTGAGTCTGAGTTTCAGTTTTTAGTTTCTGACTTTCTCATTCATTCTTGCATTTTCTTTTACTGATAGCTCTGCTCTTCTAAGCTAAGTTAATCAGTGTCATTCATGCATTTAGTCTGTGCCAATTTCCCAGTTGCGTATCAATTTCACTGTCTCTGAATGTGTATCGAATGCAATTCCAACAAACTGGTTAATGTCAGTTGTGTTTCATTAGGTTTGCTTTTGAATTTGAGTTTCCTTTTCAATACATCAGTCATCATTCTTGCATTGGTATCAATTGAAACTTTAGCATTGATTACTGCTTACTTACATTCGGTTAGTTTGAGTAATTCTCGCAGTTGAACACAACTTGTTTAAATTTGTGCACTTGACAACAATTTTTGTTCTTCAATTTCTGCAAGCTTGCATTGGTTGATTAAGTTTCCTATTAGTTGAGTTTCTTAGTTGAAATTACTTAGCTTAAGTTCCATAGTTTAATTTTTCTTTCCTTTTTCATTGTGATTTCATTTCTGATTGCAACCAAAACCCAAATCTCATTTGAAACCCAAAAAAAATATCAACGACACATAAACTCGATGCTCGATTCAAACAATCTCAACTAGCCCTAGGAAAAATACGACCTGTGGCCCCTTTACTACGTTTTCATTCTTTGATAGCAAAAAGGGTTTCCAGCTTTACACATATCTAAATTTTGAGACCCACATTTGTGACACCTAGTTCGGGTCCATCACGCCCCTCGACTCATCATCCCTGCTATTCATGGACCCTCGGGTGCACACAAGCCTCCAGCTTGTCTCCATGCCACCCTTCACCATACTGAAGCCATCCAGCTATGTCAATATGTGTAACCTGCACATCCTGTACACTCAAATACACATATTAGATCACAAGGGTAAATTTAACTTAAACCCTTTGCCCAAACATCAAAACACATGGTCACTCTGGACTATAGATTGCCTCAATATCCATGCTTAACAATTGGGATAGAGGGCGTGTTGGCGTTAGGATTTCATCCTATTTCTACATATTTAATTCTATTGACAAAACTAATCCGCACAGGGATAGAAAACTTTTTGAATGACCTACTTCATCAACCTTGCTTTAATCGATTGAGTGATTGCTTGAACAAACTGGTTGTTCAAGCAATCAAGCTCCTTATCGATTAGCAGCGGATTAGAAGATGAAGCTTCGATCGTCGGTTCTTGTGTTTGATTCGGGATCCACGAAAAAGAAAAAACGAATACAAGTGGAAAAGAAAAACAAAGGTATACCTCTTGATCTTCTATTGTATTCCTCTCCTCCTTCTTGAACGTCGTGTGAGCGACGATCTTCCAAGAATGAAAGCCACCAAAACCCTTCTTCTTCTTCCTTTCTCCTTCTTTAGTGCGCCGGCCCTAGGCTTCAAGGTGTGCGCCGGCCCTAGCCTTCATATTAAACAGCAAGCAATAAATATGAAAATAAAAATTTCCAACTATTATGGCTTTGTAGGTGTTGGGACCGGGTGCATGTTGACAAGGATACGAGTTCGTAAAATTTTAAATTTTTACGTGCAGCGGAAGAATTTGCATAAAATAATTTCCTAAATTATTTTAACTTCGTATCTAGCATGCAACCTTATAGTGTGTTGACATAATCATAAAATAAAACTTTGCGGAAAAGTAAACTAATTTACATTATACCTCTCGTAACTCGAAGTAAGGGACGAGATCCAACCGTAGCGTCCCTTGGAAGCTCCGCCTCTATTCGCGTCCACGCCGAGTTCTCTTCGGGATGACTTCGCAAAGTCACGAGTTTTGTGCCGACGAGAACTACTAGATTCTCTATAGGCACAACAAGAAAGATCAAGAGAGGAAAGGAAAACTAACCACCAAGAAAACGGAATCGAATTCCGGGAGAGAGGAGTCGCTATCCGCCTCTTCTTCTTCTTGTTTCGTTTCTCCTTCTTCTTGAAGCTCACGGCAACCTTGCTTGGTGTTGATAGGGTGCGCCGGCCCTAGCAAGGAAGGTGGAAGCCGGCCCTAATTCTCCAAGAAGGGCGCCGGCCCTAAGGGAAAGGAGAGGGAGAAGAGAATAAGAGAGAGGGGAGAGAGGAAGTTACTAATCTCAATTAGTAATTCATGATAAGGGCTTGCCTTTGGTTCCTTTATATAGTAGCAACTCCTTTGCTAAGTCTCCCTCTTAACGGAATTAACGGAATTAGTTATAAGAAATTTATCTTATAAATTCTCTTATTAATTATTCCATTTAAGCCGAGTCTTATTATAACTAATTTATAATAAAACAAATTCTTCTTCTCTTTAAATTATGGAATAAATTTTATAAGAAATTTATAAACTTTCTTATTATGGAAAAATCAATTCATAATTGATTTTATAAAATTAAAATAAACCAATTCATGGATTATTTTAACTTCCATAAAAAGAATAAATTTCTACAAATTTATTTATATAAATTTCTTTATACAAATTTATTTATCCATAATTTATAAAATAAATCGCACTATATTTATTTTATTAATTAAACCAATTAAATTGGTTTTTCTCCCTTTTAATGGCCGGCCAACCAAGGAGGGTTGACACCCTCTTTGGCCGGCCCAAACCGAGCCAAACCAATGCGAATTAAACTCATTTAATTCGCCCAAAAAGCCTTCAAAAGACTTAGCCATTTTTAGCTTCCATTGCGCCTATGATTAACTCGATTCGACTTATTTCTCTTGATCGGAAAATCCAATTTTTAACTCATTTTAAATCCCTCGGATTACTCGTAGTGCGTGTGACTAAATAGGCTTTCGATTTATGTTGGCCGTCTATAATCAACTAATTATAGAACGATCATGAGTGACACCTAGTAGTACATCATGATCCCCAATTAATCGAAAGATCAACGGTTTGACCTCAGAAGAAATTATTCTGAAACCCTTCAGCAGCTCTAATGAATCGTGCCCCATTCCCTTCACCATCTTATACCCACTTGGTTCAGGACACGGTCTATTTGTGTCAGTCCCCACTAGGCTGACTACGTCACACCTAGCCCAAGTAATGTCTTTCTCGTCCTTTGAATTTCTAATTACTCTCATGTATTTAAGAGACTCACACTCTTAACTTGATATACTCTGGCCAGAGGTTTTGAGTAACAATCCGACGATAGGCCTGGGTATACATCTCCTCGCAAGGAGTGGTGAATCCTTTGTAGGCTGTTCAAACATCTTCGGGCACTTTGGCTCATACCCAATCATCTTGGGTCCACACCTCCTTGGAGATGCTTGCTTAAGATGTTAAAGTATAAGTCTCCATGACCAAGATGACTTGAACACCGCAAGTCAAAGGAACATCGCACTTAAGCTGCAGTAAGAACTTCATTGACATATCTATATAGATAACCATATGAAGTTTTACAGCTAGTCACTCCAATGAACTAGTTCCCTTAACTAGCATCCATGTTTATCTCCGGACATCCCAATGTCACCAGCCAGTGAGAATCAGCTGATTAGAGAATAACCCATGCTAGTCTCAACAGAATTGATAGTGTCCGTTTTTATCAATTCATCGACTAGGGATATTTTCAATACTTCACATTTGCACATTTAGAGATAATCACTAGTTGTGATGCCATCACAAATTCTCTTATGCTGTGAGTTGTATTGCGGACATTCAGTAGATGAGTTTAAGATCCCAATCAAATACATAAACATGTATACTCAAATAGTGAATTATCATTTATTAAAATGAATGTTTACAATCATAAGGCGATTGCCTTAGGACACTTCTCTCATGTCACTAACAAACTCCCACTTGGCCTAATGCCAATCGCTACGGTATCCAATACCACAGGCTCTAACATGACCCTCAAACTTGTTTTGAGGCAAGGCCTTAGTTAAAGGATCCGCTATGTTCCTTTCAGTGGGAACTCTCTCAATTTGTATGTCATTCCTACTTATAAACTCTCTGATCAGATGATAGCGGCGAAGCACGTGTTTGGATCGCTGATGAGACCTTGGTTCCTTTGCTTGTGCAATAGCTCCATTGTTGTCGCAGTAAACCGGCACTGCTTCATCAATGGATGGAACCACACCAAGTTCGGAGACAAACTTCTTGATCCAGACTGCTTCCTTTGTAGAATCCGCTACAGTGTCTTGTTTGGAACTGTTCCAACTTATTGCTCCTCTATTCAAAGTAAATACGTATCCAGACTGAGATTTGGAGTCATCCTTATCTGTCTGGAAACTGGCATCTGTATACCCACGTATTACCATATCTCCTTCTCCATATATTAGAAATACATCCTTAGTTCTTCTTAAGTACTTAAGGATTGTCTTAACAGCCGCCCAATGATCCATTCCTGGATTAGACTGGTATCTGCTCGTGACGCTCAGAGCATACGATACATCGGGCCTAGTACATAACATAGCATACATGATAGATCCTATCGCGGATGCATAGGGAATCTTATTCATGCAAATCCTCTCGTTTTCTGTGCGCGGACACATAGACTTTGAAAGGTTGATCCCATGCCTGATGGGAAGGTAACCTTTCTTGGATTCCGACATGCTAAACCCTTTTAGCACTCGGTCTATATATGTAGACTGCGAAAGACCAAGCAACCATTTTGATCTATCTCTATAGATTCTAATCCCAAGGATGTAGGTTGCTTCTCCCAGGTCTTTCATGGAGAAAGTTTTGGACAACCAAATTTTAACTGTCTGTAAAACTGATATATCGTTTCCTATAAGTAAGATGTCATCGACATATAATACTAGGAATACGACTGCACTCCCACTAACCTTCTTGTACACACAAGGTTCGTCTGGATTTTGTGAGAAATCAAACTCTTTGATTGTCTCATCAAAACGGATGTTCCAGCTCCTAGATGCTTGCTTCAGTCCATATATGGATCGTCGAAGCTTGCATACTTTGGTTTTATCAACCGATGTGAAACCTTCAGGTTGTATCATGTATACATCCTCAAGTAGGTTTCCATTAAGGAAAGTTGTTTTCACATCCATTTGCCATATCTCATAATCATAATGAGCTGCTTTGGCTAGGAGCATCCGAATGGATTTAAGCATAATTACTAGCGAATAGGTTTCGTCATAATCAATTCCTTGTTTTTGACGATATCCTTTTGCCACTAATCTAGCCTTAAAGGTAACAACATTACCTTCCATGTCGGTTTTCTTCTTGAAAACCCACTTGCACCCTATGGGCTTAATCCCTTCAGGTGGGTTAACCAAGTCCCATACTTGGTTTTCGTACATGGAATCCATTTCCGACTTCATGGCCTCAAGCCATTTGTCCCTTTCTGAACTTTTCAGAACATCTTCATAATTGATAGGTTCATCATCGCTTATGAGTAACACGTCGTTCGATTCACTTACGAGAAATCCGTATCTCTCTGGAATATTGCGTGTCCTATCAGACCTACGAAGAGGTGGTGTAGTTTTAGGTTCAACTGATAGCTCATCACTATGAGTTATCGGTTGTGGGTCTAGACCAGGTGTCTCTGTTATGTCTATTGGAGTTTCTTGAACTTCATCAAGTTCAATGCCACTCCCACTGTTTTCTTGTGAAAGAAATTCTCTTTCCAGAAATACAGCATGCCTTGAAACAAACACCTTTTGTTCCAAGGGATGATAGAATTGGTAACCCTTCGTTTCCTTAGGGTATCCAATAAATAGACATTTATCAGACTTAGCATCCAATTTGTCTGATACAACCCGCTTCACATAAGCAGGACAATCCCATATCTTAAGGTGAGTTAAGTGAGGTTTCTTACTATTCCATATCTCATATGGAGTAGTAGAGACTACCTTGGTCGGGACTCTGTTTAGCAAGTAAACAGTTGTCTTAAGTGCATAGCCCCAAAAGGATTTTGGAAGAGTTGCATGGTTCATCATGGACCTAACCATGTCCATCAAGGTTCGTTCACGCCTCTCAGATACACCATTATGCTGTGGTGTATACGGCGGAGTCCATTGGGACAGTATCCCATTGTCCCTAAGATAATCTTGAAACTCTTGACTTAAGTATTCACCACCCCGATCGGATCGAAGGATCTTAATACTTTTGCCAAGTTGTTTCTCTACTTCATTTCTGAACTCTTTGAATTTCTCAAAGGCTTCAGATTTGTGTTTCATCAAGAACACATACCCGAATCGTGAGTGATCATCGATAAAGGTGATGAAGTAGCTATAGCCTCCTTGTGCAAGAGTTGACATTGGTCCACATACATCAGTATGTATTAGACCAAGCAATTCTCCTACTGGATTACCTTTTCCGGAAAAGGGTAATTTGGTCATCTTGCCTTTTAAGCATGATTCGCATGTATCAAATGAACCGGGTTCAAATGATTCCAGAATTCCACATCGGTGTAATTCGGTCATGCGTTTCTTACTTACATAGCCAAGACGGCAATGCCAAGTGTAGGAGTCTATTCGATTATCTATTCTAGCACGTTTGTTGCTAACTTCGATATTGAAAACGTCACTGGATAAATCTAACGTGTAGATGCCATTGCACAAAGTTCCATTCCCATAAAGAACGTCATTTAAAGTTATGTAACAACAATTGTTACAAAAAGTTAAATGAAAACCATTTTCATTCAAGCATGAAATAGATACAATGTTCTTTATTAACGAAGGAACGAAATAACAATTATCCAATTCTAAGACATGTCCATTGGGGAGCTTTAGCAAATATGTTCCGATGGCAACAGCAGCAATCTTTGCTCCATTTCCAACTCACAAATTTGTTTCTCCCTTGACGAGTCTTCTTCTATTCCTTAGCCCCTGTATGTCATTACATATATGTGAGCTACACCCAGTATCAAGTACCCAAGTGTTTGAGGAAATAGAGTGACATTCAATAACGAAGATACTTGAAGAGGATGGGGCATCAGATGCCTTCTCTTTCAAGGACTCAAGATAAATCTTGCAGTTTCTTCGCAAGTGACCCTCCTTGCCACAGTGATGGCAAGTGCCTTTTAGGGTATTTTCAGTCTTTGTGGCCTTTTTCTCCTTTCCCTTATTCTGTTCTTTGGCCTTCCTCTTAGAACCTTTCTTCGAGGAACCAACTAACAGTACCATCTTTAGATCCTGCTTCATAGAAGGCTTTAATGTCTTCAGCAGGTTGAGCAACTCAGGAAACTGGTCTGGAGTTGCACTTTTGGGAGGACGGTTGGGAAGTTGATCTTCAAGGACATTAGCAAGCTTCTTTGCCTTGAGGACTGCCCTCAGGTTTCGAAGCCAGTCCATGAAGTTCGGCCCAGTCAGTTTATTGGTGTCCAAAATGGAACGCAAGTTTAGGGAAGACATGATCGAGTGATTATTCTAGAAATACAAATTGAGATTATGTGAGAAGAATGATTAAAGAATATATCAACATACATTAATAACAATCCTATTTATTTTTCAAATTGAATAACTCTTTTTATCAATTCGGGAGATCGTAGGAACATCTCCAAATAGGTTGATATCCAACCATAGATAAGAACCACCATGGCTGTGGCCATCAAGTTTTTCTTAGCTATGAAGGTAGGTAATTATACCGATTACATATCACATATATGTAACTATCACTTTATGCTATCAACTAATTGAATATTTGCATAAATCATTGGGTTGTTAACTCATTAACAAGTATGTAACATTATACATAGCACCCAACTGCACCTCTCTTTACATCGACCTTGGCTGTGGCACAACAAATCGATGCTCCAAGCTTAAGGCTGACCCATTAATCAAGAAATAGTTTTAATATGGTTGGAGCTCATTCAACCGTTTAGTCAGGCTTGGATGTGTCCAACAACCAAAACTAAGGATTGACCTCTGACTCCAACTATATTATTCAGAAACTAATTCCATGGTTTGAACATGTTGAGGTTCAAGCTGGGCATGGATGTGTCCATCAACCCAAACGAGAAACAAAACTCCGATTCTAACCATATTAATGGAAGGTGTTGGCCTTAATATTTTGTAAGGGGTTTTGGGTCTCATCCTTTCTTTTCTAAGCACATTCATGACATTATGTCATGACTAACGATTTCCTTAATAAAGTATGTATGTGACTTAAGTTATCATGTCTCATTATTTGAATTAGGAACCGGATTTCCTAATTCTAATTTCATACTTTATTAAAGGAATTGTTTTGGGAAACAATTTCCTAAATTGTCATAATCAATTTCGGAAATAATATGTTTAAGACTTTGATTTCTCTAAATCAAATCTTATTAAATTAAGAGGCAATTCCCTTAATTCAATGACGTATTATTTTCATAAAATCTCAATTAAGAAAACTCTATAGGAAACCATTTTCCTAATTAATTTTGGAGACAACAATATGTAAGAGCATCACCTCTTAAATCATGTTTTATTCATGGATTTAATTAATTACAACAAATCGTTTTCTAAGGGTGGCTCCCCGAGGCTCAGATACCCAAAGAAAAGTAATTTGTTGTAAATCCAATTGGACCTCGAGGCAATCCAAATCAAACATGACAATTTCAATTAAAAATTGGGAAATTAAATTACAACAACTAACTTTAAATTGGACGGCTCCCCGAGGCTCAATCCAAAATAAAGAATTTTGTTGTCAATTTAAAAACCAATTCAAATTTAATTGTCAATTAACTGTCCATGAATTTGTCTAGACTTTCTTAAAAGAAAGTGCCCAAAATTGCGAGATTTCAAAATAGGTTTTCAGAATAATTGTAAGTTTCTGGTACAAAGAAAACTTACATATTTCCAAAATTGGAAAATTTCTAAAATAGAAAATTTCCAAAATTGGAAAGTTTCCAAAGATGGGAAGTTTTCACAATTATTATAAAATTTCAGAAACTAGAAAATTTCAAACGTTTGCGAAATTTCATGAGGATTTCCAAACTTTGAAATTCCTAAATCTAAAATTTATTATAATTGAAAGTTTCCATAATTGAAAATTTTTCCGAAATTGAGATCATGACAAAGTTTTCCGCAAAACAATTATATGATTAAGTCGAACACTAACCGGCTCTGATACCACTGTTGGGACCGGGTGCATGTCGACAAGGATACGAGTTCGTAAAATTTTAAATTTTTACGTGCAGCGGAAGAATTTGCATAAAATAATTTCCTAAATTATTTTAACTTCGTATCTAGCATGCAACCTTATAGTGTGTTG
>JAGFNQ010002723.1:0-14496 GCA_024364735.1 Boesenbergia rotunda
TCTCCTTTCCTATCTCTCTCCCTTTGCCATATATCAAAAACAAAGAAATATAGCAGAAAAAGGATAATTAACTTGCATAAAACAAATAATAAATTGCATAATTTGGTTGTACTGAATCAATCAGGATGTGAACTAAGCCAAATCAGTTTCAATTATCTCTTTTAGGGTCATGTCTAACCCAATTAGCTACTTACTAATGTTATAATTAGTAGTTTTCACTAGGTTAGTCAAGTTAAAGTGTTCTGTTCAAGTTAGATTTTCTAAACTTGACACTTAACTTGATTACTGTGTAAGTTGTATTTAGTGCCCCAATTACTACAGATGCACTGACTTAAAGCATCTTGAATTAAGGCAAAGACCTAAGCATCTCAACCCATTCTAGGTTATCAGTCAAAAGTACCCTAAGGTACTTGTGAGATGCTGGCTTCGAAATCTATTGGTGTATGCAGTTCTAGGGTTAGGGCCTATGCTAAGTCCATTTGCGAAAAAGCCCTAGTTTTGAAGGGGGTAGTTTTTTTTTAAATAAAACTAAGTCGAAATTTTTTTAAAAACTTTTCAAAACTAAGTAAAAGCTGATTTTGAAAGCATTTAAAAACTACTTATAAAAAAACTGATTTTGAAATGAGTAAAGTAGTAAGAAAACCAAGAGTAGAATTAACCTATTCTACCAAGCATAATCCTAACTGCCTTCTTAGTGAGCTGAACTCAGACTCAGGTAGGGGTTTGGTGAATATGTCAGCTAAGTTAGATTTAGAGTCTACATGCTTAAGGACTATCTCACCCCTGGCTACATGATCTTTTACAAAGTGGTGTTTAACTTCTATGTGTTTAGTTCTGGAATGTTGGATTGAGTTCTTAGTTAGATTAATTGAGCTTATATTGTCAATGAATACCTGAGTTTGGGTGTAGTTGAGCTGGAAGTCCTTAAGAGTGTGCATCATCCATAAAAGTGTGCTACACATTCTCCTAAGGCAACATATTCAGCTTCAGTTGTGGATAGGGCTACACAATGTTGTTTTCTGCTGCACCAACTTACTAGACTATTTCCTAACAGTTGGCAGCTTCCACTTGTGCTCTTTCTATCTAATTTACAACCAGCATAGTCAGAGTCCGAGTATCCTGACAAATCAAAGGTTGAGGTTCTAGGATACCAAATCCCTATATTTAGGGTGCCCTTCACATATCTTAGTATTCTTTTTAGGGTTGCTAAGTGTGTTTCCTTAGCACAGGTTTGGTATCTAGCGCACATTCCTACAACAAAAAGAATATCAGGTCTGCTGGCTGTAAGGTACAGTAGACTTCCTATCATACTTCTATAGAGTTTAAGGTCTACTGGTTTACCATCAGGGTCACTATCTATTTTTACATTAGGGGTCATGGGGGTACTTATGCTTTTAGAGTTATCCATTTTAAATTTCTTTATTAACTCTTTAGCATATTTGGATTGATGGATATAGTTTCCATCTCTAGTTTGTTTGATTTGTAACCCTAGGAAAAAGTTAAGCTCACCAACTAAGCTCATTTCAAATTCATTTTTCATTATTTTAACAAATTCTTTTAGAAAGTTTGAGTTGGTGGACCCAAAGATTATATCATCTACGTAGATTTGGGCAATAAATATATCTTTTCCTAAGGTCTTAATAAATAGGGTTGAGTCAATTTGACCTTGTTTAAATTCTTTAGAAATTAAGTAAGTTGATAAGCGTTCATACCAGACCCTAGGTGCTTGTTTTAGTCCATATAGTGCTTCAGTAAGTTTGTAAACGTGGTCAGGTCTTTCTAAGTCCTCAAACCCAGGGGGTTGTTGATGAACTTGAAATACTAGGTTAAGTTGTCACGAATGTGTGGGTTCATCAGAATTTAGAATATTTATAAAAAGCTGGAAACCCTTTTTGCAATCAAAGTATGAAAACGTAGTAAAGGGGCCACAGGTCGTATTTTTCCTCGGGACTAGTTGATGTTGTTTGATTCGAGCTTGTATTTATGTGTCGTTTGTGAATTTTTGGGTTACAAATAAAATTCGGGTTTTGGGTAGAAATCGGAAATGAAATCGCAATTAAAAGAGAAGAAACTTACCCCAATAAACTGAACAAGGTGATAGCCATTAATAACTCAACCAATGGACAATTAAATCAACTAATGCAACTTGGAAAATTCGGGAAATCAAGCTGATATCAAATTGATCCTTATGCTGACAGGGTTGCAATTCCAAACAACCAAGGGTTGAGCATTCTATAGACAAATTGATACAAAGTCATTACCGAAACTCACTTGATACGAAATGCATTCAACTAAAACTGACATGCAGAATTTAAACTTGGAATTCAGATTCAAGTTGGATTTAAAGCAATCTGTTTTCAAGCTCAATAGCACACATAAGGGTATGTTTAACTTGATACGCTTCACTGCTGAAACTAAACTTGATACAACATGCAGAATTTCAGAAATGAAGTAAACTTGCTAAAAAGAGGAAGGAGCTGATGTGCCAAAAACTAATATTAACTGCAGAGAATGGTTTCCGGATTATCCACTCGAAACAATCTAATGTTAAACGATCCATGAACAAACTGATATGAAATCAGTGCCACACTTCACTTGACATCAAGTGCAGAAATGCAAGCTGAAAATGCTGCAAAGGAGATTTGCAGTTCATAACTTGCTTGGATGCGATGGAAGCTAATTCAAGCACAAAAGTACACTACAAGGCGTGTTTAATCTGGCTACAAATCAGTTCGGAGGCTGAGCTTGATACACTTGCAGAAATCTAGCAATTCAGGCAGTGGAAAAACAGCACTTGAAACACAAGAGAGAAAATAGTGGAAAACTATGTGCCAAGATGATACTAGCAATTCAGGAATTTAGACTGACCAAATCAGTTTGGAAAACAAAGCTTTTCTTGAAGAAATTTGCGGAAAGGAGGGAAGAAATTCAATCCAACAATGGATCAACTCAGATATAAATCTAAACCTAAAGTGAACCTGCAAAGACTATGTGCAGAGGTGCAGAAATGCAGGAAAACTTGCACAATTCAGAACCCGATTGGAATGCTAAATCCAAACAAACAATCGAAATCAATTTCTCCAAGCTACTGTCCACATAAGATTCCTAAGAACTCAACTTCAATTGATGCAAATGCATGGAACTGAAGACTGAAACAAAACTGAACTGAACTGCTGAATTTGCAGAAACTGATGTAGGATGGATGTAGATGCAGAGTCTGATGCAGCATTGCAGCACTAGATTAAATGCCGAACTAGCAAACCAACAAGTTGAAATCAATGCACTAATCTACAATTCAGACAAGCTTAAAAGGGGCTAATCATTACTCGACACAAATTCAGAAAAACTAAACTAACACTTGCTGAAATTTACTGATACGCAGGAAAAGAAAACAGAGCATAAACTGATACACAACAATTAAACACGAATTAAACTAGAATTTAAAAGCAAATGGGCACTAACAAACAATAAATCTAATTAACTTGCATAATCGAAACTGATTAAAGCAGTAACAATTCAGAAACCAAACTTAACCAATCTGAAATTCAGAATCAATAAATGGCACGCAGAAAAGGGAATTACAGCTAAAACAGAGATTATAATAAAAAAACTACTCCTCAATCCTTCCCTAGCTCAAATACTCCTTGTTCGTCACGCAAGGGTGAGCCTCGAACCCGTAAGCTCAGCAAATCAGTGGAAAATCCATCTCTGCGATAAAATCCATTCAAATCATGCTCAAACTGAAAATAGCAATCGATTTCTTCAACCTCGCTGTGGTGGATTGCGACGATGACTTGGGAACGCTCCGAGCCTTCCAGGGAACCCCTCCAGCTAGCTCGGATGCAATGAAGATGGTGCACAACGGAGATTGATGAAATCAAATGACAGAGCTACGGAAACCTCACGAAACTCTGTCTTTGGGCAAAATTCAAGCTGGAAACTTCTCAGCGAACTCTCCCCACTGACCTAGCACTTGTTCTAATGAAGGATCGAGTGGTCGCGCCTCTTAGATGAAGAAAATTGAAGAAACGATGAAGAACTACGCTAAGCTACTGAAGAAATCGAGTTGCGGCGAGGAAGACGCGACGAAGGGAAGAGCTGTGGAAAATTTGATTAAGTACTTAATAATGGACGGCCCAGATTGATTTGAAGAAATCCAACGGCTGATCTTGCTCTGATTTAATCCAAACTTTGATGATGATGATCAGGGGTCAGGATCTGCCTCGTGGTAGCTCGGATCCTCCAGATTTGCAACGGATGGTCCAGATCAACCTAATCTTTGAATGGACGATCTAGCACCCTCTGAGCTTGATCCAACGGTTGATTGAGCTCTGATTGGGATGAAACCTTCAGATCTTGATCAGAGTGCTTGATCAGCCCTAACCCTAGCTTGGATTACTTCAGATGGTTCCGGATGGCTCAGATCTAGCCGCTTTTGAATCGGACGACCCAGATTACTCCAAAGCTTGATAACCCGATCCGGGTCCACTTCCGACTCAAGTTTGACCCAGTATGCCCTAGGTCCATGATCTTTTCAAGCCTGCAAAAATAGATCAAAAATTTAGTGGCCAAATAATCCAAATTTGTAAAGATTTGCAATTAAGTCCAAAATAAAAGTAAGTTCTAAAACCTAGGGTAATTTCACAATTAAGCAAGTAAAATATGGGTCAAACTTGGATTTTAGCAATTAAAATAATCAATAAAATGGTACTTATCAACTCCCCCACACTTAAGCTTGAGCGTCTCGCGAAACCACTAAGTATGTATCCCCTTGATTTTCTTAAGCATAATTAGAAGCAAATGAAAAGAAATTACCTAAGGTTGTCAATTCTCAAAAATCTAAGCTCTATGGATTAGTATCTCGTCCTTAAATCAACAACTTAGCCTTTTCATCCTTCATGAGTCATTGAGATGAATTTAAATCACTAGCCTTTCAAGGGAAATTTTTATGGCTCTCTTCTTAAGTTTTAAGTTGATGATGGAAGTGGAGCTCACTTAAACACACATGCTTCTTGCACTACCATAAGCTTGCTTGTTATCTAATCTCCACCATTATTCATGATTAGGATCAACATCTACAAAAACAAGTGTAAGCATGGAAAATAGTAAGAAAGGAGTAATAACCAAGAAAATGGAAAAATTAATAAAGTGGAAGACTTTAGTGCTCAAGGATGTTTCCAATGAACTCTGTCCTCTTGACAGTCCTCTAGTGATATGCAAAAGTGTGATGGAGTAAATCTTGAACAATGCCTTTGATTTGGATGAAGACAACCCATTTGTTCAAATGTGACAATTTGTGCTATTGCGTGCCATTTTTCATTCTCCATTCTTCTTTTCTGATTTTTCCTCTTTTCCTTTCTCTCTAGCAAGGTCAGAAATGAAATGAAATAAAGATTGGACTCAGATGAGAATATTTTCAGTGCCAAAACTCCATTTGTGCTATTTTACTTCTTCCTTCTCTTTTTCTCTTTTTTTTTCTCGAACTGTTTTTCTTTCTTTTTTCTTTTTCTGCTCTCAATCTTCTATTTGAGCACTTCGGATCAGATTTTTTTCATCAGAGAACTTGAGGAATCAAGTAACAATTAGGGAATTAGATGCTCCACATTTAATCCTCACTAAACAACCCTTGCAACCCCTCTTTGATACACTCTACCTTCAAGTTGGCACTCTTCTTCTTCCATTTCTTTTTTTTTCTGTTCGGCTGCAAATTCAGCTCCACGGCATCTTCATTGCAAAACTCTAATTTCTTCCCAGCAGCTACACAATTGATTCTAGCATCAAGTAGTAGTGGAGAATGCAATTGCTTCACTTGAGATCATGGCACTACAAAATTTTTTTTCTGTTTTGATGTATCAATCCTAGCAGCCATATTCCTTCCAATTCTGATCAACAAAGGATGCATTCATCACTCTTTGATACATTCAGATCTTTGATGCCTTGATTTACAGCCTCGGAAACCCAATTTCAATTTCAAGTTGGTACAAAACTGCCTTCATAGCATTTCTACTGATCTTTCTTCTTTCATAACTGCATTTTCAGCTTAAGTATCAACTTGCTGCTCTCCAGAACCTCTTGGGCTTCGAGTGGGTTTGTTCTGAGTTCTTGTCAGCATTTCTTGCAATTCTGCTCAGTTCCATTACTGATCTGAACAAGCTGTGCTTTAATCAGTCTTCAAGTTTCGAATTCCTTCATTACATCAATTCCTGAAATGTTTTGTTTCAAGTTTCAGCTCCATGCACTAAATTTCAGAGTCCAAGATCATTCAGTTCCTCATTCTTGCACTTCTTGGATTTCTTAACAGCAGTTAGCATTAACTATAAGTGGAAGATTTGATCCCAGCTGTTTCGAATTTCAGCCCACTGCATTCTTCTTTTTTTTTTCTGTTCTTGATCTGAAAAATCCAAACAACCCCATTTTCTTTCTCCTTTGATCAGCAGTGGATATTCTTGATACAAATCTGATACATTCAGGAACTTAGTTCCCTGATTCATAGCCTAGAAAAACAACTTCAGCTTCATCTTGATACAAACTGCACAAAAATTGCTTGTACTGATTTTTTTTCGTTTTCTTTCCTAGCTGCATTTCCAACTTGCATTCTCAACCTTACTACATTTCATATTCTCTGATTTCTCAAACAATTAGTATCAATTAGGACTTGCATCTATTGATAGTAGAATTTGGCACTGAATTTTTCCTTCCTTCTTCGGTTCTCATTTCATCCTATTTCCTTCACTTTTGGCACAAATTTCTGCCCTTGAATTCAGATCTGTCCAGCTGCAATGCAGCTCACATTCTCAACCTTTCAGCCTTCAATTCAGACTTTAACATGATGTTCTCGATCTGCATTTCTGTTTGATACAATCTGATACAGATTTCAGCTGCAATCAGCTGCAAATTCAGATTGTCTTTCAGCTGCAAATTCAGCTTGTTTTTGCTGAAATTCAGATTGCTTCATTTCAGAAGCTCAAAGTCGAAGTATCTCAACTGCAATTCATCCTTCTAACAGTGTTTTCAGATTTTTTTTTTCTTGATAAGCTCAGAATTTCTGCTTAAGCTTCACTGCATTTTCCATCCCACTTCAGATTTTCCACAGCTTCATTCGACTTTGGCTTGTATCATTCAGTAGCTCTCAGATTATTTTCAGCTGCCATTCGAATCCTAGCAAATTGTCACTGATCTTCCTAGCCAAGAACAGCTGCAGTCAATTCAATCCCTGATCAAAACATGCTTCACAAAAATTTTCTTGGTATTCTTGGCACAGATTTTTCAGATTCTCAGCTTATATTCCACTTCAATTCAGCTTGTCTTCAGATTGTCTTCAGATTCCAGCACTCGGCAGCAAACCTTGCATTAGTTTCAGTTCAGAACAGTCCTGTTGTATTATTTCAGCAACTTCCAATCAAAGTATCTCAGATTCCTAACTCTTGTTCCATTTAATATGCTTAATACTCACTGTTTTTTATTTCAATTGCTTCTCATCTCCTTCCAGAATTCGACCATATGTCCGCCATGTTTACAACCTTGCTGCCTTTCAGAATTTCTGATGGTTGGACCTTGCCATTCGATTCCTGTCAAGACAACCCAGCTAAATCCGGCTTCACTTGGAATTTTTTTCTTTTTGGCACAAGTTTTCTTCATTTGCGTGCCATTTCCTTTCTTCATTTCAGATTTTGTCTTTTTTTTTCGTGTGGGTCTTCAAAGAATGATGAGAATTCTAAATGCCTCAATTGCTTCCATGCTCAACCACTCCTTCTTGGAATTCAAACTCACTCAAATTGTAATTGTTTCCATCCTTCCATTGCAAAAATTTTTCTTTTTGGATCGAAATGCCTTCTTGATACAAACTTTTCCAAAACACTAATCACTCCCCCACACTTAAATCTTTGTCCGTCTCGGGCAAAGTAGCATCAAGCAAACATCCCAAGCAAACAAATCCATAGAAAAATGGGGTTAAGAGTAGGAAAATAGAAAGGAAAATTGAAAAGAGTATGTATCAAGTATGATCATTGCTAAGAATAATATGGACAAGGGAAACAATTTGATTAGCCTCCATAGATGTGATCCAATCATTGAAATAAGGTTTTGAAAGAACCTAAGTAAGTTCTAGAGTACAATAACATATGCGTGTCACAAATATAAGGCTAATTCTCACTAGGCAAAAATAATTCATCTCAAGTTCTCAATTAAAAATCTAAAGCAAAGTAGTACTCAAGCATCCAAGATTTCATCCATGAACTCAAACCCTAAGTTTTAACAACCAAATTTAATTTATTTTTAAGAGACTCTAAAATGCTATGGAGATAACCTAGAGGGATGCATTTATTCCTAGTCATGCAAGAAAAAGTGTGAAAAGAAATAACAAGGTATTTACAATGACGTCTATGCATTCTACTCTACTCATGCATTTATTAGTAAGGACTCAATTTAAAGGAAAATTCTACTTTTGGAAAGCATAAAAATGAAAAATGTAATAAAAGAAAATACAAGAAAGAACAATCTCCCCTTTATTTCTGGTGGACGGAGTCTATCAAGCAGTAGCCTCCATCGTGGTAGTGGAGGAACATGGGTGGCTGAGAGAATTCGGACTCCCCCACACTTAGACTTCACAAAAAATTTCTCAGGTGGCCGCAGGCGATTTAGGTACAAGACCCATGTAAGAGGTGGAGTGCTTCGAATTAGAGTAAAATCAACTCCTCCTTCTTGATGCCTTTTAAAATTTCTTCCAGGAGGCTGGAGTCTGTTCAGATGGAGCACCCACTCCAATAGTCTTCTGGACCCTGCAAAACAATGTAATACCTCTCTCAAGCGTGCAGGGTCAGAAAGAAATAAAATAATATCAGTCTCTGCATGAAATGTATCCAAAACTGCATTACATCCAATTAAATCAATTCTTGGTACCTCAATAAATTTATCACAATTATTTTCTACAAAAAATGCATCCAGAAATTCATTACAAATAATGAAATCAATTTTTGGCACTTCAATAGAAATATCACAATTATTTTTCATCAAAGATGTATCAAGCAATGTATCACAACCTATGAAATCAACTTTAGGTGCCTCAATGAATTTTTCACAATTATTTTCAGCATAAGATATATCAAAAGACTCATCACAACAATCAACATCAATTTTAGGCACCTCTAAAATTTTTTCACATTCAGCATTTTCATGATATGTATCACCACATGCTTCAAATTCAGCAACTTTAACACTAGGTACCTCTAGGGATTTTTCACAATCAAATTCTACAAAAGATGTATTCCTAAGTATATCACAAACAATAAAACCAGTTTGAGGTACCTCTGTAACGCCCCAAAATTTCCATTTTTAGTTCTTAAAGTCCTTAGAATTATTTAGAAATGGTTTAGAAATATTCTAGGTATTTTTAGGAATTTTTAGAATATTTTTATGGAATTTTCCGAGTCCGTTTGGTATATTTAAAAAAAAAAAGGAAAGAAAGCCAAATAAGGAAAAAACCAATTAAGTGCAGCAGGTGGATCGAACCCGCGACCACCGCGAGACCACACAAACGCGCAACCGGCTGAGCTAGGGGTATCAAGCACAATAAGGGACGGAGAGAACTCTATTTAAGGTATAGTTAAGTTAATCCGCCCTTAAGTATAAATAGATAGTTAAAGAGAGAAATTTTATTTCTCTCCTCTCCAAACCCTCACCATCCGCCGACCCCTCTCCCTCTCCTCTCTTGGGCGACGCCGACCAACATCAAGGCCAAGAGGGCCGGCCAAGACTCTTCTCCAAGAGATTTTCTAATATTTGGAATCCCCGCGACGAGAGGAACGCGTAGGTGCGAAGAATTCTCCAAGATCTCAAGTTTCTTCCGAGTTCTAGACATTAATCTTGGTTGTAAGTCCAAGATATCAATGTAAGTACTGCTCACCTGCAGTAAGAGGCGGTTTTTCCGCGAGAATTTCCTTTAAAAGTTTTTAAAAGTGATATTTCCTTTTTGTTTCAGTTTTTGCATGTAATCTTAGTTCCTTATATGCTTGTATATGTTTGATAAGCACCCTATATGAGATTAGGGACCAAGAAAAGCTATGAGAAAAGAAAAGAGAAGATAAAGATAAGAAAAGAAAAGGCCAAGGCCTTAAGAAATCCCGAAAAGTCAAGACTTAGGGATTTTAGCACGCAAGGTGCTCCAGAAAATGCCAAGGCATTTACAGATGAGAAAGAAAAGAAAGAAAAGCTATTTTATTTTCTAAGGCCAGTACCCGGCGTCCAAGGGCGTCGTTAAAGAAATCCAGGTGTCCAATTCCAAGGTCTTGGCCCTGGTAGACCAAGGTCTGCTCTATTAGGATTGGTGGCTCGCTACCCCAACCTTTTAGGGAACGCGCATCAGATGGTACTTACGTCTTCAGTGGATCCAAGTGATTAGTATTTTCAAGTATATGCTTTAGCAAAGTTTTCGAAAGTTTAAAGAGTTTTCAAAAAGTTAAAGAATAGCTAAAGTTTCAAGTTGAGCCAAGAAAAGTAAATTGAGATTTATTATTGCTTGAGTATGCATGTTTTGAGTTATACATGTTCTTAGTTTTCTTTCAAGCATATTAGTATCTCATATGATGTTCAGTTTGATCTAGAAGCATGATTGCATATTTCGAGATTTTGTGAGCTAGATAGTACTTACTAAGCTTTTTGCTTACTAGTTGCATTTCCTCTTATTGCAGATAAAGGTAAAGGCAAGCAATTCTGAAGGAAGACGACGAGGCGGTGCTGAGTAGAGTGTGTGTGGTGGCTGATTATGGAGAGATCTTTGAGACGAGACAATTTAGTTATTTGAATTGCAATGTTTAAGTTTATTCAAATTTCAAGTTCTTGCTTATGGAGATTATAGAGTATTTGAGTTTTGGATAGTTTTACATGCTCAATTTCTTAGAGTAAAGATTCCATGTCATTTCATTTAGCATACATATCCTTATGATTGCATTGGATGAGTAGAAGTGTAAGTAGTTAGAGATATTGATACTTTGTTAGAGAAAAAGGTGTTTGTGCCAAGATAGTATCAATTTTCCTTTGAATCAAGTTTTTATTGCTTAAAAATGTTTAGAAAAGTTGCAATCACATTTCATAATGCTTTAGCAAGGTCGTAGAACATGTATTTGGTGTTATGAATGCATAGGAGTCAAGATTGATACAAACTCTATTGTTTAAGTTCATATAAACTTGTTTAGTTTATTTTCTTCCATAAAAGTCCTAAATTCAAGTTATGGGTTCGTTTGATTGGCTAAATTGTTTAGGAAACTGACATAGAGTATAGAAGTGGTGTCATAGTTTGATATGGCTCGAAACTGAATGAATGGTGGGCTTAAGAAGCAAGAGCCGAAACCTGTAATTCTGATTACAGGCGTACCAGTCGACTGCCACGTCACCAGTCGACTGGTACGGGCAGTTTGAGTTGGATGAGGCTTGTTTCAATAAGTATCAACTACGAGTTTTGAGAAGGAAAGTGTGATATGGTATCATGCATGACTACTTAAGTTAGAATACAATTGTTAGAAGAATTTAAAAGAAAAAAAAGATTTCCGCATTTTACTTTTAGTCATGTATAAAAGTTGAGAAGTAGAGGGAAGTAACGATCCGTCTAAGGCAGAAGAAGGCGGGTCGCTACAGTTGGTATCAGAGCAGTTCCCATTTTCCAGCATCACACACACATCAGCATCAACCTTGCCGTCTTCAAGTAAGAAAGCTTTAAGTTTCAGTTTTTTTTCTATTGCTCCTTTATTTAATTGCAGTATAGAGAAATGCTTAAGTACTTACTCACATGTGCATAGAACAAGGAAGCATGTTTAATCCCTTAGTATCACGGAATCATGTTTAATCCCTAGAATGGATATCAGATTTCTAAGTAAGAAGATAAGTTTATACCTAGAGATGTAATAGTGATTTCTTGTTCCCTTATGCATTATTAGATGGCAAGAAGAGGCCGAGCTCCTAATGCTAATAACAGAACTCCAGTTCAAGATAACAGTGAGCCTGGCACAGAACAGCCAAACCTGATGGCAGTCATTGCTCAAATGCAAGCCCAGATTACAGAACAACAGAAGACCATCGCCACACTGATGGCGAATCAGCACCCAGTGCCCCCTACACCACCCACAGCAGGAGTGGGAACCCCAGTAGTGGCTGAAGTTCCACCAGTCCCACAGGAGACCCCTGCTGTGAACCGAAGACAAGAAGCATACCTCGTCCAGTGGCAGAGGCTGAAACCCGAAAGCTTCTCAGGCACGACTGAGCCCTGGGATGCCCAGGCTTGGTTCAAGACTTTAGAGAGCACGATGGAGCTTCTTGACTGGCCAGAGGTCGAGAAGGTCAAATGTGCCTCCTTCTGCCTAACTGGAGATGCTCGTATGTGGTGGGAGCGAGTCAAGAGTAAGAAGATAGTCAACCAGATGAGCTGGGCAGATTTTGAGCACGAGTTCTATGAGGAATTCTTCCACATGAAGGTTACCAACAAGCACTTCGAGGACTTCATGGAGTTCAGACAGGGTAGCCTACCAGTGGGAGAAGCAGTTGCAAAGTTCAACAGACTAGCTCGCCTCTGCCCAGAGCTAGTCAGCACAGAGAAGGAGCGAGTCAGACTGATGCTTCGCATGCTGAACCCGGAGATAGCACTCAACGTGAACAGCGGGATGCACCGACCCCAGACCAGCGAGGAGTTGGTCAGTAGTGCCCTAATCTCAGAGCACTACCTGAATAGCATCAAGGCACAGCAAGCACAGCAGAAGCCAGTCCTGATTGAGAACAAGACAATAGGAGGCCAGAAGCCTCAGCCAAATAGCCAGAACTGGAAGAACAAGAACCACAAAAGGAAGCAGTGGCCTGGCAGCCAGAAAGGAAAACCAGAGAATAAGCAAGCTAGGTATCCACCTTGTCCTAAGTGTGGGAGGAACCATCCAGGAACATGCCTTTTGGGTGTAACTGGATGCTATTCATGTGGACAAGAGGGACACAGATCCAGAGACTGCCCAAACAAGTTTCAAGGTACTTCCTCAGCAGTCCGTTCAGTATGGAGGCCAGCCTCAGTTACATTACATGCCTACTATGCTGGAGGGACCTCAGATCAGTCAGGGAGGATTGGAAGCAGCACCAGTTCCAACCAATGCCAGAGTCTTTTCCCTCACGAAGGAAGAAGCTGCCAGCGCCTCCACGGTCGTAACAGGTCAAATAGTTATTTTTCAGCATTTAGCTACTACACTGTTTGACACTGGGGCGACCCATTCTTTCGTATCAGTACCTTTTGCTAGTAAGTTACAGGTGCCTACAGAGAGTTGGGAGTCTAGATTCCTGACAACTCTCCCTTCAGGGGAAATCATGGAATCCACCCAGCGGCTCCGGGCTGTGCCAATCAAGATTTCAGACCGAGAGCTACATGTCGATCTGATAGTCCTTGCGATGCAGGACTTCGACATCATATTGGGCATGGATTTCCTCAGTAAGTACAGCGCTTCAGTGGACTGCCGTAGAAGGAAGGTGGTTTTCAGCCCAGAAGGGGAACCACCATTCGAGTTTCAAGGAGCCCCAAGGAGGAAGACTCAGAAATTTCTCTCAGCCTTGGCAGCCCACCAGATGCTAGAGCAAGGGTGTGCTGGTTTTCTTGCACACATAGTGGACTCAGAAGCAAAGGAAGAACTCAAGCAGGAGGATGTACGGGTAGTCTGCGAATATCCAGAAGTGTTCCCAGAAGAATTACCTGGACTACCTCCCAACCGAGAAGTGGAATTCGAGATCGAGCTAGTGCCCGGTACCGGTCCGGTCTCGAAGGCCCCATATCGTATGTCTCCAGCAGAGTTGAAGGAATTACAAGAGCAACTCCAGGAGCTACTAGACAAGGGCTTCATTCGCCCGAGTCATTCACCCTGGGGAGCTCCTGTACTTTTCGTCAAGAAGAAGGATGGGTCTATGCGTCTGTGCATAGACTACAGAGCTCTGAACAAGGTGACCATCAAGAACAAGTACCCCCTTCCTAGAATAGATGATTTATTTGATCAACTCAAAGGGGCTACAGTGTTCTCGAAGATAGACCTGCGTTCTGGGTATCATCAGCTAAAGGTTAAAGAAAGTGACATCCCCAGGACGGCCTTCAGGACAAGATACGGCCACTACGAATTTGTAGTGATGCCTTTTGGAGTAACCAATGCTCCAGCAGTCTTCATGGAGCTGATGAACCACATCTTCAGGGAGTATCTCGATAAATTCGTCATTGTATTTATTGATGATATTCTCATATACTCACAGACCCCAGAAGACCATGCGATACACTTGAGGATAGTGCTGCAGATCCTTCAGCAGGAGAAGCTCTATGCAAAATTCTCAAAGTGTGAGTTTTGGCTAGATCAGGTGACCTTCCTAGGTCACATTGTATCCAAAGAAGGCATCCAGGTTGATCCAGCCAAGATAGAAGCAGTCAGCAACTGGTGTAGACCCAAGAATGCCAGTGAGATCAGAAGCTTCTTAGGCCTGGCAGGATATTACAGAAAA
>JAGFNQ010002723.1:18274-92701 GCA_024364735.1 Boesenbergia rotunda
GGTCTAGAAGCCCAGCGTCCCAGGGTTCACGCCCCATTTGGAGGAAAAATTCCTGCAAATACGCCGTAGCTGGGGATCGAACCGCGGATGCCTGGGAAAGCGACTAGTCGCCCTACGCTGCACCATAGCCCCGGTGGCGATATCTTTGATTTAGAGATCTTAAGTGTGGATGGATAAATGATTTTCATTTTTTAGAGAGTCATTTCGTTAGACGTTGGTTGAGGATGGTAGGAAGATGGTGGATATCATGAAACCTCATCTGCATGATAAGTAAATTATTGGTGGATTTGTGACGTTTTGTTTTGTTAGTTAATAGTTGTCTTTGATTGGTGAGTTATAGGCGAAATAGGTAGATGTGATGAGTTGCTTTAAGTTAGAACCATGTTTTAATTGCCCTTGTGGCAACTCTATAATAAGGAAGTAGATTATTTTAGAGAGGTTTCACCAGGTTTAGGTGAGCACGTGTTGAGGTGAACTTAATGTTGATGCAGTCTGACCCTGATTGTTGTTTTGATGCTGACACCGATTTTAGTTTAGATTGATGTTGATGATTATGATTATGGTTAAGTCCTGATCGGGGATTAGGCATGGTGTGGAAAATCCTAGCTTGGAGGGCTAGGTGTTGAAAAGTCCTAATTCGGAAGGGTTGGGTGAAAATTCCTAGCTTGGAGGGCTAGGTGAAAAGTCCTAACTTGGAGGGTTAGGTGAAAAGTCCCAACTTAGAGGGTTAGGTGAAAAAGTCCTGGCATGGAGGGTCAGGTCCTAGCTTGGAGGGCTAGGTTTGGAAAAGTTCTAATTCGGAAGAGTTGGGTGAAAATTCCTAGCTTAGAGGCTAGGTGAAAAGTCCTAACTTGGAGGGTTAGGTGAAAATTCCCAACTTGGAGAGTTAGGTGAAAAAGTCCTAGCTTAGAGGGCTAGGTTGGATGAAACCCTAGCTTAGAGGGCTGGGTTTGAGTCCCTGGATCGGTCTGGTGACCGATCAGGGAATTTGGCACGCTGCTCCTTCGTGGATTGGTCCGGTGACTGATCCAGCAATGACTGATCGGTCTGGTGACCGATCAGGGAGCACACAGTGAGGTTGGGAACCTACTGTGTGGCTCCTGATCGGTCTGGTGACCGATCAGGGAGCAGGCCGTTGCCTCGTTCCTTGGCTCCTGATCAGTCCGATGACTGATCAGGGAGCAGGCAGCTTCCTCACTGCCTTGCTTCTGATCGGTCTGGTGACAGGGAGCACTCAGTGAGTTGAGTTCCCCCACTGATCAGCTCCTGAATGGTCTGGTGACCGATCAAAGACTTAGGATTTGATTTTCGCGGTTACTGTTCACTCAGACGTGGACCGATCAAGCTTGAGCCTGATCGGACAGGGAGCTACTTGATCGATCTGGTGACCGATCAGGCTTCACTCTGATCGGTCTCGTGACCGATCAGGCTTGTGTCGCCGCGAGAGCTGGGAGTCCCAGCAAAGCGGTGGATCGGTCTGGTGACCGACCCACGAGCCCTGGATCGGTCCGGTGACCGATCACTTTAATTCAAAATGCACTATCAGACGCTCTGATTGCGTCTGAACGTATCCGATTCTCTGTGCTTAACATCTGATACATGATTTTCTGCTTGATATGATGTGCTAACACTCTGATTAAGCTGCAGGTGACAGGGAAGGATTCAAACACTCAAGGAGAGTCAATGGAGGCCTTTCCTTGGAGCAAGTTTGTCCGTTTTCCATCTCAGGTTGCAATGGACACTGGCGCCGGCTGGAGCTGCTGACTGGGGCTAGTCTGAGGGAAGCTCAGGGAGTCCAGAAGAGCTCAGTGGTGGCTGGTGGTTGCAGGAGAGCAGCTGGAGGCTACAGTGAGATGGTGTCACCTGGTGCTCAGTGGAGAAACAAAAGGGCGTAGAGGGGAAGAGCAGAGGAGAGTTTGTGGAAGCAATTTCTGTCTTGAGTTCTTGCTGCGCGTTTGTGTTCTCCACACTTTGCTTGTGCGTTCTGAAGTTCCATCATCTTGAGCAAGCAACTGCAATCAGTGAAGCAATCATCCCTTGCTTGAGCACTTGGAGGAAGGAACAACTTTGAGTCCAACAGCGAGAAGACACGAAGAAAGGGTTCTTGCGTGAGATCGTCGCTGGGTGGAGCTCGGGAGAAGCTTGCTGTGTTCTTGTCTGTGCTAAGTGCTAAGTAAGATCTTTCTTGTGTTTCATTGTGCTTAAAACTATATCTTTGATTGAAACGCTGTGGAGAGGTTACTCCACCGAGAAGGAGGTTGCTTTCTATCCGGATCTTCCGGGGCTTGATCTGTCGACGATCAAGGGATCGCCCACCTTATGGGCACGCCAAGGAGTAGAGGCAAGTTATCCCCGAACCTTGTAAATCCTCTTGTTAGCGTTCTTGTGTTTGCTCATAGTTTAGGGTTTTGGTTTTCTGCATACTCTGTTTTTATTACTTCCGCTATGCTACTAAACGTTTAAGTGCAGAATTTTTGATAAGTGCTAAAGTTCAAGTGATTGGCTATATTCACCCCCTCCTCTCTAGCCATCCGAGTTCCAACACTTAATTCTGGGAAGAATTGAGTTTGGTTAACCATACTAGAGTTTAGGGTTTGACTTAAATATGATGATTAAGTTAGGAAGTAACGCGTGGTTACTTAAAATTTAAGTAGATATAGTAGTTAGGATTTATCTTAATTTTTCTTTATATGTAGTTCAACTGTACCAGCCTCTCAGCCTTCAGTTTACCAGCCTCAGCAGATGATCGAAGCTACAACTTAACAACTTTAGCAGATGCTCGAAGCAGCAGTTTATTAGCCTCAGCAGTCGGTCGGACTTCCAGCACTTCACCCTATTCAACTAGCCAAAGTTCAGAAAATTCAGCCGCAACTTAATCAGATGAAGCCACCATCAGTTCCAGAGATAGACTAGGTTTATACTGTCTCTAGAAAGGAGGCACCATAGGTTGATAAAATGGGTTTTTTTTCATTATACTAAAGAACTATAGGGTACCTATGTGTAGGTCACAGCTTGTGGCTGTGTCTTTACCACTCAGAGAGGAATGGGATAGGTTTTAATTTAGTAGATTTATAGATCAGTTCTTACACTAGACGATTAGGTATTTACTAGCTTAGTGTTAGTATGGTAGGTAACTCATTCGATGAGCACTCATGGTCGTGGTTGACCATGGGAGGGATTCGTTGACTGGTTATGGGTTCATCCTGGTACCTCCGATTGCCGGGTCGGGAGCTTAGGATTAAACCCGTCAACAATTTATTGGGGTTTTGGATCTTAGCATTTGAGGTGTATAGTGATGATTTTCACTTAGTACTTACCCTATATTTGGAAGGTTAGTACCTGGTTGGTCTAATAGCGAAATTTGGAGGACCAAATTTTTATTAGTGGGGGAGAATGTAAAATACGATAAATTAATAATATAATAATAATAATAAATATATATATATATATAATAAAAATAATAGAAGAGGTATATAAATATATATAGTTATTTATATGAATTTATATATAATCACCATAAATAGGAGTTTAAATTTGGAAACAATCGAGGGAAAAATTTTAGAATAATTTTATAAATTTTTTAAAATATTTAGGGGGAAAATTGGAAGCAAGATAAGTTGATTTGGAATTATTTAAGGGAAAGTTTGATTTTTGAAATATATATATATATATATATATATATATATATATTTAAGGAAAAGTTTAAATTATATTTATATATAAATATCCTTCTCTTTAGTTTCCTCATGTTTCTCCTCACGCCCGTGCCCTAGCTTCTCCCGACCTCTCTCCCTCGCGTCGACTCCCCTCCCCTCGCGCGATGCAAGCCACGGACAACTGAGCCGCAGGAGGCTTCAACGCCGGTGACCCCTCCCATCTCGGGATGGCTAGCTTCCCATCATCGGTGTCCGATTGACGCCGCTATTTCTCCCACCTCAATCGTCGATTGCTCTGTGTTACCTATCACGAGTGTTCTTCTTCCCTTCGTAGGATCGTCGTGAGCACCGGCGACGTCGGCCGTTTGTGAGTGCCAAGCCCAGCCAGCCGTCGCTACCTTTCCATTGCCTTGGCTCGTCATTGCATTAGTTGCCGCGAGTCCTTTCCAACGCGACTTTTCCAGCGGTGAGTCTTCACCATCGCCTTCGCCATCGACGTGTGCTTATGGTTTTTGGCATGGTCTCGATGCACGGTCGCAGCCGCCTACAATGCTGGTCAAGGTCCAGCCTCTGATGTCCGAGCATGTACTCAAGTCCGAACGCTGCTGTAGCTTCTGTGCTCTATCGCTGATAGGAGGGGGAGATGAAGTTGAGGGTAACGACGTTTACACATTTTTGAGTTAATTGATAATTAATTGATTTAGTTTTACTGTTAACTTAA
The DNA here is from genome assembly GCA_024364735.1 of Boesenbergia rotunda. Classification (NCBI taxonomy): domain Eukaryota; kingdom Viridiplantae; phylum Streptophyta; class Magnoliopsida; order Zingiberales; family Zingiberaceae; genus Boesenbergia; species Boesenbergia rotunda. The sequence goes on from JAGFNQ010002723.1 coordinate 22,652, forward strand.
TCAGTGGTTAGATTTGTGGGGATAATTGGATTTAGTGAATTGATGAGATGGTATGTTAATTTGTGAATGAGATGATTGGGGATTAGGACTGTTGGATGAGTGGTTGATGGGATTAATGATTCATGTTTTGGTTTGGTTAAGTGAATAAATAATTAGATTCCTTAACTAATCCTAGTAATTATTGAATTAGGGATTAATGTGGTATTAGAGATGTTATGGCTAAACTTAATCTAATTGTTGGGATGGTTTGGTTTAGGGTGAATGATGAAATTAAATGGATTTGACTAAGAGGATGTAGTTAATTAAAGAGATCCTTAACTGTGGGTTGATAAATTATCATAATTATTAAGATTAGCTAAAAAGTCAATTAATTAATTAAATGATAAGGTAATTAATTAATTAATAGGATGATACATTGATGGTAGGTACTTAGTTTATGGTTTCGTATTCTTGTATTTGTAGGATTGTAGCTTGATGTGATCTTCGAACTTGAAGATGGATATGATTTTCTGCATTTAAAGGCGGGTACTTCTCCTTTGGTTCTATAGTTCTTTTACCTTAAATGCATGGTTATTTGATTATCTAGTAGATCGATTTACCTTAAATCTATTCTTCTTGTTTTCCTGCTTGATACTTATTCGTGCTTGACCTTTGAGTGATAATTTCAAATTTGTTCAATTATACAGTCTCATCACTTGACTTCTGATCTAAGTGTACAACGTGTACTATAGAATAATCATTTGACCTATCTAGGGTTTGATTGACATTAGATAATCCTACCCAGTAGATTAGTGCATGTTTATTTACCTTAGTATCGATGGAGTTTTTCGTATGTTTATTTACTTTGGTGTTATTTGTGTTTTTCGTATCGTATTGATTCCATGTTTTGGATCTGATTGAGGTTGTGTATTTTAGTGACATGCATCATGACATTCAGGCTGACGACCATGGGCTCCCTTGTAGTTGAGACGGGTCGTCGGATATATTTTCCTGTTGTGCCACACTCAGTTAGAGTTGTGTACAAACAGTTGATACTCCACAGGTGTTAGGAGTCCCCGCAGGTGCTTCGGGGTTTTTCATATCAGGGCCACAGTTATTGTGGTGTGTTTGCATAGCCACAGGTGCTGGGCGCTTGTATCTTGTCCACTCAACTTACCCAATATAACGGTGGTTGGTGTGTGTACAGTACAGGTCATGACATCATGTGCATTGTGCATTTGTTTGTGTTTGCTACATATGTTTGAGCTATGATTGTTGCATTTGATTGACATGCATATACGGTTATGATTTGTATTTTATTATATGATCTAGATATGTTTGGCCGTATTAGCTGTCTATGGAGGTGTTAGAGGGGATTTCTGATTTTGCCCCTACTTGTAACATGATTTTCAGGTATACTTTATTTTGTATAGAGACATTTAGTTTATGTTCTTTACTCCGGAGACTGTATACCCTTTGTTTCTTTATACTTGTTTTACCCTTTTATATACCATGCATTTATCTGCTCTTATACCCGCAGAGTTCCACCCGGAACTCACCACCCCTTATTTTTCATTTTGTTTCAGGTAGTCGATAGATGTGTCTCGTGCCGCCAGGAGAGGATCTAGCTGCCAGTCTCTCAATTTAGTATTAGTTTTATTGGTATACACTCGTAGTCGTTTTATAGTATTAGTATCGTTTTTGATTTTATTATCGTTTCGGATGATATTTTGTTTTTCGTTAGACATGTATTTATTTATTTTCGTTGGATTTCGGTTTGCTGCGCTTAGTTATGGAGAATTATTCATTATGTTTATTATTTATCAGTTATTTTATTTATCTGCGTGGTTGTGGATGTGTGAATGCCAGCCTAGTGTGGCTGAGCTATATATGTGTGGAGTTTGTATGTATAAGAGTTTCAGATTGTCCGCCGTACAGTGGAGGTGCTGCTCAATTTTTGAGCGAGCCCGGGCCTCTGGGGGAGTGACAGGGGCAGTCGACTGATCCTTCCCTAAGCCTAGGGTTACCCTTCCTGAGTATAAACACTCACACTCGGACCCTCACAACTTGGTCAACTCTTCACCAGCAGCCTCAACTGTTGCCTTCACGCCCTCTTCGTCTTTGGCCCTCGTCCCTCAGATGCGCACACAAGCCTCCAGCTTGCCTCCATGCCATCCTTCATGTACACCTCGAAGTTCACGTCTCTCGACTCATCGTCCCTGCTATCCATGGTCCCTCAGGTGCGCACACAAGCCTCCAGCTTGCCTCCATGCCACCCTTCACCTAAAGACATCAACCAAGTCTATGTGTATCTGTAAACCTGCACACTCACATACACATATTAGTCCAACAACAAACCCTAACTTAATCATATTGACCACACACATCAAAAACATTATCCTCCAGATCATACTCGGGTCGATTGCCCCAACAATCTCCCCCTTTTTTATGTGTGACAATATGCTTAAGTTAGGGAAACAAAAGCAACAATAGCAACAACAATTGAAAATTAAAGCATAGCAAACAAGAGGCAACCTCCCCATTAACCTATGCCCTCTTCTAATTTTCAATTCTCACAACCAACACCAAATTATGTTCTACCCAACTTAACACCATAACACCAAGTTAAGTTTTACCCAACTTAACATCACAAATTTTCTTCCGTCAAGTTAAACCTAACTTAACACACACTTTCTTCCCCTTTGACACCATCAAAAGGATTGTCCCAAGCAATCCTACCCCTAGTGCCAAAAAGAACTCAACCTATTTATGAAAAACCCCTCAGAAATCAACATTCAGCCTTACCAGTCGACTGCCCTAGGAGGGCAGTCGACTGATACAATCAATTCTGAAATTCCAGCCCAATTTCATAAACTTTTAGAAAATTCTAGAAAATATGGAAAAATCTAAAAGTTTGCAAGCACATTTGTTAGGATATACTCTACCCTAGAAAAATATAGTTTCATGAAAAATATCAAATGTACTTGACTTTTGATACAAATTCTAATTTCCTCAAAAATGGTCATCTTGTATCAACTTTCAAACCTATACATAATTCCATGTGTTTGCCAACTCCATTCATTAACATTTCACACATATAACTGCCTTCAATTCTCCCTTTTTCTTATGTATTCTTAATATGATAACAACCTTCCCCTTCTTATCTCTCACCCCTAGATACATATGTACTTATCAATCCTCCTTAAATCCCATGATATCAATAAAGCCTTATTCCATACAATTAACATTAAATCATGAAGTAAGACTTTATATAATGAATATGAAAGCATAACCAAGGATTTTAATTCAACACCATATCCTATCATTCAATAGCACTTTATGAATTTTTAACCAATATAAGCAAGTCATGAGGTAAAATCTCATAAAGTAATATGAAAGCATAAGCAAAGGTTTCATTCATGACTTAAAAATAAAACATGAAAGTGGGATCAGTCAACTGCCCCAGGGGCAGTCGACTGAGAAAATGAATAGAAAGTTCCCAATTTCGAATTCACCTGGACCAGTTGACTGCCCTTGGGGCAGTCAACTGGTACCTCAGTTTTAGTATTCCAGTCCTAAATTCAGAAATGCCTAATTAATTCCACAAATCTCCAAAAAATATGAAATTTCGTGGAGAGATTTGTGAAGCCTATGTCTACTTGGGAAAAATATGTTTTCAAACAAAACTACTCCGGATCCCAAGATTGACACGAAATTCAATCCTTCCTAAATTGTATCATTGAAACTTATCCAAAAGTCCTAATTTTGGTCTCTCCTTGATGTATCTTCTCATACCTGACCATAATACATTTCTAGCACTGAGTTATATGGCATTTACATATTAAACCCTAATTTTTATCAAATATAATCTCATTTTCATCTTTTTCTCCATAAATTTCCTTTTAATGTGCCAATGCCCTAGGATTAAGACTCACCTTAGTCTTCCAAACTCTTTGGCACATTCCATAGTCCACTTAATCTCCTAGGAGAAATCCTCCTGAGATCCATTGACCATGGATCCCATTTTGGCTCCTAGAGCTCCCCTTTGAACTCCTAGCCCTAGTTACCTCCCTAGGTAACTCACTTACAAATGCAAGCCCACACCGGTGTTCCTTCGGTGCTTCTTGTCCTTCAACTATGACTCTCTTAACTCTATATACCTTTTTCTTGGTCAAATCTCTCTTTTCTACTTTAAATGACTTTTCCTTGTCATTTTTGACCTTCCCTCTATCATAGTCATAGGGCATCCTTGAATATGACTTTTTACTAACGTTTGACTCCCTAGAATAGTATCGGGGCCTACCATTTCTAAGGTGTTGATCATTTGGTATCATACCTAACCCTTTGGATCTTCTAATGAGTCTACCAAGGTTCTTTTCTAATTTATCAAGTTTTGCCCTTAAAACTTGATTTTCCTTTTCTAACTTTCTAACCTTAGTATCACCATGCTCATCTTGATCATTCCTAGATCTACCTATCTTCCTAGGCATGTGTCTCCCTTTCTTAGGGTTGATGCCTTGATCCTTAGGTCTAGAAACCCTAGAATTATCATGCAACATAGATTTTTTGGTATTTTGGCACACAATAATATTTTTATTTCTATCATGATACTTAAAGTCAAAAGTACGCATAGAAAAGCAATCATCATTATTTCTAGCATTTATAAAAGCATTTGGAGCATAAGTAAAGTTAGGGATTACCTCTCTTACCCTTGTAGCTCTCCCTTGATGTGAGCTTCTTCTCTTTTCTTCTTTCTCCCATCTTCTTAAATGCTCCATCTTCTTGAGCTCTCCTTTTCTTGGACATTGAGTGTGATAATGTCCTAGGTCCCCGCAAGTATAGCACCTAATGTGCTTCTTTTCTTTCTTTTCCCCATAACCCACATTAGATGATAAATTAAGTGACTTGGGTTTAGGATTTACCTCCTTCTTACCTAATGGACACTTGTCCTTGTAGTTCCCCTTCTAGTTGCATCCAAAGCATATGATATACTCTTTTGATTTGGCTTTGGTGGAGATTGGAGCTTCTTCTTGCTTTGTATGGATGAGGGACTCTCCTCCCCCTCAATTCTTGAAGTTGACACCTCTGCTTCTTCTTTTGATAAAGTTGATGATCTCTCACTTAATTGTGCCTCTTCACTTAACGAGGTTGATTGTAACGCCCGCCCCTCCTATCCTTATAGAAAGGAAAAGGCGGCGCTACGCGAACACACACACACACACACACACACACACACACAACATGTAAACACATCTTAAAACATGAGAGCATTAACATAGGTTTTAGAGTTTTACACATGAAATTTAAAGGTATGAATCGAACTACATAGGCATCAAACTCTAACACCCTAGACCATGTTACATAAATCATATTGAGTCTTTAAAAAAGCAAGCTCTAAACATGAATTCCATGACAAGTGCTAATTGTAGAAATATCGTATTTTAGGAATGAACACAAAACATAGCATAACATGTTGTACTATACGAACAAACATAAAACGTAGTATGACATAGTAGTATGATAATCTAACATCAACAAGTGTAACAATGCAGAAACTTAAGACATGGACAAATTCTTGATTCATAAGCGAGCATAAGTAACAAGATCTCTTCCACCATGCCACTGCCACACACATCTTTGCCCTCCTTCTGCTCCCTTTAGTTTAGCTTGCCCTTACCCTTTTCTGCAGTATAAGGAAAACACTAAACTATAAGCACATAGGCTTAATAAGATCCTTTCCTACTCACAAAAACCATGCGTCATGAATTGGACATAGAGAAAGTTAAACAACAACATATGGAAAGAAGATTCATATCACAAGAGTACTTCAACTCCAAGTATGGTAAATCAAGTAGGCACATAATATGAGATAAATGTCTTTATGCATAAGGGATGTTTCTTTGAAAACATATATGTATAAGTACTTGAACATAACTCTCAACATAAGGGGCCGACATTGTACCACATTCATAATTTTTTTATTATAATGACCCGACCCATTTGGCGGCCCATTCGGCGACCCCTTATTTTTCTGTGGGTCGTCGACCGTCGACCGTCGACCGTCGACCATGCCGTTACTCACTAGGACTCCTTCGGCCTAGGGGCAACGTAGGAGCCCATCCCAAGGACCTTTTTAGGGTCCGGTACAAGCCCATACAAAAGTAAAATAGCTTATCATATTTCCTTTCTTTTATAAAGAATGCTCTTAGCATCTTTTAAGTATTCCATCATTCATAAGACATGCATAACATAGGTATGCCCTAAGGGCCTAAACATAATTATGATACATGAAGCATAACATGAAGCATACATGAATAAGATAACATAATCATAAAGTAACATAGAAGCATGCCAACATTATTATGTGATTTGATGAATCATGAAATATGTTCTTGATCTCTTAAGCCAATAAGAAGCATACTTAGGGTTTTTAGCCTCCTCCTAAGCCTAAAACTAGGACTTGGCCAAAACCTTCAAGCAACCATATGCGACATAAAAATCATATAACATTCATATAACACATATCATATCATAGGAAATCATTAGCAAGCATAGTTTGGGGTTTAACTTGATCCTAATCATAGTTTTAGGGCTTGGCTGAAACCTTCAAGGGCCTACTCTATGATTTAAGCAACATAACACCCAAAGCAATTATACTACAGGTGAGGGGAGACTTACCTCTTTTGCTTGGTTACCACCAATCTATATACCCTTAAATTGAGAGCGATGAAGACCTCCTTGCTCTTAGGATCTCCTTTGTTCTTCTCGCCTTATAAGGGATCTTAAGTCTTCAAGAGATCTCCCTTGCGAAGCTTTCTAGGGGAGAGACCCTAGATGAGATTTTTGGAAATGGGAGAGGGAGATGGAATTTCGGTGGGGATGGAAGAAGGAGGAAGAAGAGAATTTATAATGTCTTTTGTCTCTTCACAAGTGCCTCTTCACCTTCTTCACATAGTGCCTCCTCACATTCCCTACCCTTAACCATAATTTTCCTCTTCACTCTAATAGCACACCCCTGCTGGTGCTATTGGTTATCATCTGCATCATAAGGCTTTTCTATCACCTAAGGTCCAAGTTTCAAACCTTGGCAATTACTATTTTTTTGGTTCTTTTCCCTTTTATTTATTTATTTATTTTCTAAAACCCCACATAAAGCCCATTAAGAATTATACTAGAATTCCACCTACAATCCTTTAAGAATGGTACTAATATTCATATTAGTGTTCATGTAAAAATTGACAGGATTTTACGGGCGTTACATTGATAATTCTTCTTCCTCTTGATCTTCTTGAACCATGGAACTTATCTCTTTGAACCTTTCAACTATTTGAGCTTGAGTAGGGTTTTCATGAAATTCTTCCAACTTGTTCCTCAACTCATGTGCACTTCTATACTCCCCTACACCACTCAAAACATCTTTAGGCAAAATATCAATTAATGTACTAATTACCTTCTCATTTGCCCTAGAATGTGCTTGTTGCTCCTTAGTCCAATATCTCGGTCGGAGCTTCTGTCCGTGCTTGTCTCTTGGAATTTCAAAGGGCTCTTCTAGCACCATTATACACTCCCAATCCATTCCAAGCCAAGTCTCCATCCTTGTCTTCCAATAACCAAAATCTTCATGATCATAGGATGGTGGAGTATTGATATCATCCCCTAACTTGTTTTCCATCATTCTTCCCTCTAGCTTGTGTACTTTTGGCGGTTATTCCAATAAGAGCGGACCTTCGCTCTGATACCATTTGTTAGATCGTCTACGTCTTACTAGAGGGAGGTGAATAGCAATTTCTTCTTCCTACAACCGTTAGCGCGCAAGCGGAATAAACTAAAACTAAACTAAACAAGGAAGAACTCACCGATATACGTGGTTCGGAGATAAAACACTTACTCCACGACTGCCCGTAAGGTGGGTGATCCCTAATCCGTTAGTGGATGATTCCCCGGAGCACCTCCGACTAGATCACGTAGCTCCTTGTGGGTGGAGAAACCTCACCACAATCTTTAGACACTACCTGAGCACAACAGGCTACTAACTCACTCTATCTAAGAAAGCTTCGCCGGTGAACAGTAGCCTTAAACGAGCTCCTTTAAATAGAGTTCGAGTACTAACTGGCCGCTACCAGTTGACTGGTCCCACTAAGATTCGACCGTTACAACCAACGTTCGAATCACCAGTCATTACCAGTCGACTGCCCCTGGGGCAGTCTGTTGGTACCGGGTGCATGTTGACATGGATGCGGGTTCATAATTTTAAAATTAATTACGTGCAGCGGAAGGTTTAGCATAAATAATTTCTCAAATTATTTAACCACACATCTAAGCATGCAACCTTATCTTGTGTAGACATGATCATATATTTAAAATTTTATAGAAACGTAAACTAATTTACTTGTTACCTCGCGTAACTCGAAGGAAGGGATGAGATCCAACCGTAAGTGTCCCTCGGAAGCTCCGCCTCTATTCGCATCCACGCAGAGTATCTTCGGGATGACTTCGCAAAGCCACAAGTTTCGTGTTCTCGAGAACTACTAGATTCTCCGAGAGCGCGACAAGAAAAACCAAGAGAGAAGTAATCACATCGGAAAAACTCACCACCAAGGTTGGCCGGAATCACAATTCCGGCGAGAAGGAGGAAGATGACTTGCACCCAATCCCAAGGTGATGATGGCCAGAGAGGAAGATCGTCCCAACGGAAGAACTTCGTCGCCTCGGTGCTTCTCCTTGTGCTCACGGCAAGAAGAAAGGGGGAGAGGCTTGTGGCCGGCCAAGAGGAAGAAGGGAGGAGAGGGAGAGAACCCAAGCAAGAATACTTGGATTATTTTGAATGAATTCCAAGCCTTGCCTTGGGTCCTTTATATAGTGGTCTCTCAACCGCCAAGTCTCTTTTTTCTTATGGAATAAATTTTCATAAGAAATTTATCATATACATTTTCTATGACTTATTCCATCATGACAAATCTTGATTTTATATCATGGTTAAAATCATATTTTAATTCATGATAAAAATCAACCAAGTCTCTTTTTTCTTATGGAATAAATTTTCATAAAAAATTTATCATATAAATTTCTTTATATAAATTTCTTTATATAAATTTCTTTATCATGGTAAATCAATCCATGATTGATTTTATAAAATAAAATAAACCAATCCATGGTTCATTTTAATTTCCATGAAAAATAAATTTTATATAATTTCTTTATATAAATTTCTTTATCATGGTAAATCAATCCATGATTGATTTTATAAAATAAAATAAACCAATCCATGGTTCATTTTAATTTTCATGAAAAATAAACCAAACCTTGGTTTATATAAAAATTTATATCATCCATAATTTTATAAAACAAACCACACTTGATTTATTTTATAAATTGAACCAAACAATTTGGTTCCCTCCCTTTGTTGTGGCCGGCCAAGCAAAGAGGGTGGGGCCGGCCTATCCAGGTCACGCCCCAATGAATTAAACTCATTTAATTCATCTATTAAGTCTTCAAAAGACTTAGCCATTTTACGCTTCCGATGCGTCTCTGAAAAATTCAGATTCGACTTATCGTTTGGCTCAACCAAACCCAATCTCTCTTGATTGGAAAATCTAATTTTTAACTCGTTTTAAATCCCTCGGATTACTCGTAGTGCGTGTGACTAAATAGGCTTTCAATTTATGTTGGTCGTCTATAATTAACCAATTATAGAACGATCATGAGTGACACCTAGTAGTACATCATGATCCCCAATTAATCGAAAGATCAACGGTTGACCTCAGAAACAATTCTGAAACCCTTCAGCAACTATAATGAATCGTGCCCCATTCCCTTCACCATCTTATACCCACTTGGTTCAGGACATGGTCTATGTGTGTCAGTCCCCACTAGGCTGACTACGTCACACCTAGCCCAAGTAACGTTTTCTCGTCCTACGGATTCTAATTACTCTCATGTATTTAAGAGATTCATACTCTGAACATGTCATGCTCTGGCCAGAGGCTTCGAGTAACAATCCGACGATAGGCCTCGGGTATACATCTCCTCGCAAGGAGTGGTGAATCCTTTGTAGGTTGTTCAAACATCTTCGGGCACTTCGGCTTATACCCAATCATCCTAGGTCCACACCTCCTTGGAGATGCTTGCTTAAGATGTCAAAGTATAAGTCTCCATGACCAAGATGACTTGAACACCGCAAGTCAAAGGAACATCGCACTTAAACTGCAGTAAGAACTTCACTGACATGTCTATATGTAGACTACCATATGAAGTTTTACAGCCAGTCACTCTAATGAACTAGTTCCCTTAACTAGCATTCATGTTTATCTCCGGACATCCCAATGTCACCAACCAGTGAGAATCAGCTGATTAGAGAATAACCCATGCTCGTCTCAACAAAATTGATAGTGTCTGTTTTTATCAATTCATCGACTAAGGACAATTTCAATACTTCACAATTGCACATGTAGAGATAATCACTAGTTGTGAATTCATCACAAATTCTCTCATGCTGTGAATTGTATTGCGGACATTCAGTAAATGAGTTTAAGATCTCAATCAAATACATAAACATGTATACTCAAATAGTGAATATTCATTTATTAAAATAAATGATTACAATCATAAGGCGATTGCCTTAGGACACTTTTCTCATATTACTAACACAATCGACTGGTCCTTCCCTAAGCCTAGGGTTACCCTTCCCGAGTACATTTCTCTCCACACTCGAACCCTCCCGGCTTAGTTCCCGAGTAGAAACACTCACACTCGGACCCTCACAACTTGGTCAACTTTTCACCAGCAGCCTCGACTGTTGCCTTCACACCCTCTTCGTCTTTGGCCCTCATCCCTCAGATGCGCACACAAGCCTCCAGCTTGCCTCCATGTCATCCTTCACGTACGCCTCGAAGTCCGCGTCCCTCGGCTCATTGTCCCTGCTATCCATGGTCCCTTAGGTGCGCACATAAGCCTCCAACTTGCCTCTATGCCACCCTTCACCTGAAGACATCAACCAAGTCTATGTGTACCTGCAAACCTGCACACTCACATACACATATTAGTCCAACAACAAACCCTAACTTAATCATATTGACCACACACATCAAAACCATTATCCTCCAAATCATACTTGGGCCAATTTCCCCAACATGTCCTTGTTCTCGGGTCCACTGTTCATTATGACTCACTTGACTCTTCATTGCAACCTTGACATGTTGTCTTCAAGACTTCTTTGCTTTGGCTCTCGTCCCTCTGATGCATACAAACTCGAGGTTCATCTCCATGTCATCCGTCGCGTATGCTTCGAAGTGTGCTTCCCTCGGCTTATCATTGTTGCCTTGTCCATGGTCCCTCAGATGCACCATCCTCCATCGGGCCCAAAGTCATCAAGCTGAGTCATATGTGTATCTTGCAAACTTGCATACTCAAAAATAGACATATCAAATACAAGTGTGAACCTAACATCAACCCTTTGCCCAAATATCAAAACACATGGTCCTACGAAACATAAATTACCTCAACACTCAGCACAAATTTAGCCATCGTTGTTGTATTCCGGCCTATGAGTCGTTGTTATATTTCGCCCTACAAGCTGTTGTTGGCTTCAGGCCTACGAGCCATTGCAGTGTTCAGGCCTATGAGTCATTTGGGTGTTTCGGCCTATGAGTCGTTGTGGTGTTCCGGTCTATGAGCCATTATTGTATTTCGGCTTACAAGTCGCCGCTGTGTTCTGGCCTATTAGCCACTTTGGTATTTTGACCCTCAAGCCGTCCGGTATTAGAGTCATTCGATCTCTGAGCCGATGTTGTGTTCCGGTCTATAAGTTGTTGTGGTGTCCAGGCCTTGAGCCGTCTGGCCTTCGAGCTGTTGTCATATCCCGGCCTCTGAGTCGCGTTGCTATATTTCGGTCTTTGATCTCCAGCTCGTGCCGCTTTCGACTCCATGTCACCTCCAGCCTGCTTTCTGTATATACTTTATTGTAGTATTATTTATCTACTTCATATACACTATTGGAGACTGACTTGAGTGTCAGAGGGTTGAATGCCTGGAAACCCAATCTTCCCCCTAATGCTCCATCTACCCTTTCTATATCTTCGAGCAGCCTTACAGGCATTATCGACCGGAGACTAGTACCTTCTACCTCTTATGGCTTTTTTTGGACGTCCAGTGATGCAGTCAAACTAAAAGATAGCTCACCCCCTCTTCCTCCAAGCTTTTTTTGGAAATCCTAATTTTAATTTTCTTCTTCTACATTTTAATTTTATTTCTTTCTTAGTGTTGATCTTCTAAAGCATGAACTACGTAAACACATTTTGTAAATCTAAACATTTATAGTGATCTTGGAGAAGAAACAAGAGGAGGACTTTGCTATTTGAAGAATGATCACGAATGAATCGAAAAGCTATTCAATGTTCCAGGAACCAAATCCCTCGATCTTTGATGCTCTCCTCTTCTTCCTCTTTTTAACTTGCAATTGGTTGCATATTTATTGGAGAAAATGTCTCTTCCCCTACCTCCATTAATGAAGGAAGGTAAATGAGTGTCTCTTCTCATACCTCCATTAATAGAGGAAAATGAAGGTGAAGGGGTGTCTTTTTACCTTCTCAACTCTAATATCTCCTACTTGTCCAAGTCAATCCATAACCTAGTCACAAAGACCATGTAAGAACATTCAATTTACACTTTAGGAAAAATGATTTGTGCGACAGTAAGCTCACTGAGCAATTACTGTTAAGAAAGTTATTACACTTAACTTAGTTGCTCTATAAAAAAATTAAGACATCAATAACTTACCTTTACCCCTAAATTAAATTATTTATATCAATATGAATATCTTTAATCACTTATTATGATTATTTGTCAAGAGCATATTCAACATCTCCAATCAATATAATTATCTATAATCACATTTTAAGTACTCAACAAAAAATATAATTGATTGATCAGTGAATAAATATAAAAAATATAAATTAATTTTAATTTTTCTTTTTAGCTAGAATTGTTCATTCTAATCAGTCACTATCCTAGTTATGTTCTATAGACTGAATCACCTATAACCAATAGGATACATATTAAAGTAGCAGACGCTAATTAGAACTTAAAGTAGATAGCTAAATAATCACTTAGGATAAAATTGAGATTAACTTATAATCTCAAGGGTCTCCATAGTCAATAGGATACATGCTAAAGTAGTTGATACTGATTAGAACTTCAAGTAGATATCTAAATAGTTACTTAGGGTAAAATTAAAATTAACTTCTAATCTCAAGGGTTTGATATAGTAGAGAAGTAAGGACCCATTCTCCTGCTACCCTTATTATCGCTATCGCATATGTGGTATAAATCACATGTTACGATGTTTTTCTCTTAAAAAAGTACATATTTTTTTTCAAAATTTAACAACATACAGATTTCGATCTAAACATACTTAATGTTTAATCTTGAATTTAAACTATGAATTCTAATATGACTTTTAGTAAGTTCATTAAATGATGGGTTCATTTACATTAATCATTATAAACACATAAATGATCTCAGCTTGACATAATTATCAAGGTGAGCTCAACTTATGGGTATGTCTCTGTTTACAGCTATATAAACTATCCCAAAATGTCTTACCTCTATTTATACTTAACAAATAGAGATGATTGTCCATGTGCGTGAATCAATCTCAACCTGCCAACATGCTCACCGAGACTTTATTCAAATCTAACAAATACATTTACACTGAATAAATCATAACATTTCAAATATTCAATTGTGTTACATTTTATGAAGTCCCAAAGATTTCACATATCCTTGAAATGACTTTTATTCAATGGCAGAGTAAAAGAATTTGCAAGCATGGCTTGTGTAGGGATATATTCAAAATTTATCTTTTTCTTGTCAACAATATCCCTTATACTTGCATTTGTTGTGATATTAGGGATCTTTGGAAAAAGCTATAGCAGCTTTATTGTTACAGTACATTGTAACAGGACTCCCATTGTATTCAACAATCTTTAGACGCTTCAAGAACCTTCTTACAAGATAGCTTTTTGTACAGCCGCTGCACAAGCCACATACTTAGCCTCCATTGTCAACAGCGCTACACAAGTCTATTTTGACAATACTATATAAGCATGTTTCTTACTGTTCCATGAGATGACACCACCATTCAGTAAGAAACTAGGTATAGCTAGATGTGGATTTTTTGTCATCAAGGTCCCCTTGAGATATCTTAATATTCTTTTCACCATTTTCAGTGTCTTGATCCTAAGTTTGACTGAAAATGACTAACTAAGCCAAACACATAGCGTATATCAGGATAAGTATACAACATAGTGTACGTTAAACTACCAATGACACTAGCATATGAATTTTTTTCTTCATTTCAGCTATTTCTTCAAGAGTCTTGGGATATATACGTTTGCTCAGAATAATGCCTCTCGCTGCAAGTGTTTGTTTTATTATTGCAAGTCGACATATTGAAGTGTTATAGCATCTTAGTAATATAAGCTTCTTGAGACAAACCCAAAAACCTTTTTGATCAGTCTCTAATGATCTTCACTCCTAAGATGTATTTAGCTTCTCCCATATCTACTATGTTAAATTGTGATAACAGTCATGATTTGATTTCTATCACAAACTTCATAATAGAGGAGAATGTCTCTCAAAATCAATATTCCCTATTTGGATATATCATTGTGCAACTAAACGAACTTTATATTGATTAATCGACCCATCTGCTTTCCTTTTAATTTTGAAAATCCATTTATTCCTAATAGCCCTTCAGGCTAGAGGAAGATCGACTAAATCCCAAACTTGATTCTTTCTCATAGACTTCATTTCCTCATCTATTGCAACTTTCCATATCTTCTTAACTAAGTATCTCAATGCTTCCTCAACCGTTCAAGATTTATCATCGTGAACTGGAAGAATTATCAATGTCTCATTCTTAATGTCAAACATTCTCCGAGGAATATTCTAATAACTACTTCTTTGTAGGTTAGACTGTTAAGAATCTGATTCATTCATCGACAATTCACTCTTACTAGGTTGACTAGGTTCAGATATCTCTCGTGATACTTGATTTGTTGATAAAGAATATTATCCTCCTCCTCTATCGCAAATAAAGGAATCGTCTTATCAACTTCACCTCTTGTTGAGAACTCAATTTCGAGAAAAGTGATATCTCTTGACTCTATTTCAGAGATAGTTCTATCTTGTTGCTCACCAATGAAAAGATAACTCTTAGAAGTATCATAATATCTTATAAAAATATACTTTCTACCCTTGGGTTCTAATTTAATATGAGTTTTATCATGAATATATAAGTAGTTGAGACTCAAATTACTTAAATCTGGTTCTCTAATAATTCTCAACTTTGTTCAAATAACGATTGAAGTAATCTAATGCTTCAGATTTATGAGATATCAAATACATATGACCAAAATGTATAAAGTCATTAATAAATATAATGAAATGAGAACTTTCATGCCTAGCATTCACATTCATTAGATGACAAATATCCGAATGAATTAAATACAATGGTGATTCTACCCTAATGGCCTTACCAAATGGTTTCATAGTTGTTTTTCCAGCAAGACAATGCTCATATATAGACAACTTAACTTTAGCATGAGTGTCAAGCAAATCCTTTTTAGCTGATCTATTCATTCATTCCTATCTTATATATCCTAATCTAGCATACCAAACATTATCATTAACATTAGCATCGCTAGTAAGAGCAATGCTAAAAAAACAACCATTATTTCCGTAATTAATATTTGATTCTACATCAAGAACCATGAAACCATTCAATACATAATTATATTATATTAACACAGAGTTAATTCTTAGTTCTACACAATAACTATAAAAGTTTATACAATAGCTCAAATCAAGAAGACTATTAATGAAAATCTGATTCTGTTGAATCTCAAAAGCATACAAGACATCAAATAGAAATTTAAATAAGGTACGTTCACCACGAAGGTTGAGTTTTCAAGTGTCAATTCCTTTTATTTCAATCCTTGCATTGTTTCCAATATATATCTATTTGTTGCCAATTGGTACCCAACAGTACTCCACATATGTAGCTCGATCATGAGCTATATGGTTAATTTCTCTTGAATCTATTATCCACAAAGGATAAGAATTAGTTAATAATACTGAACTAGCAACATAATGCTCATAAAAAAAGATAAACATGGATCTATCTTTTTTGGCTAAGTATATTCCCGAGCAAAATGACTTTCTTTCCATAGTTATAGCAAGTCAACTTATTCATAAGTTTCTTTCGATACTTCTTTTCTTTCTTCTTGATTGGGTCTTGCCCAGCAGCAACACCAACTTCTTTACCCTTTCACTTTCATTTCCTAAACCATTTATTCTTATTCTTGGATCCAAAACCTTCAGCTACAAAAAGTTGTCTAAAAATCTTTGCGGATTCTATTTTCTTCGCCTCTAGTTCAACATGGCATAAGACATAAGTGAAAAACTTGATATTTTCACTGTGAGTAACGTTCTTTTTCATTGTTTCCCAAGAATTAGGAAGAGAACGGATAACTACCTGAACCTATTGTTCATCGGTTAACTCATGACCTGTTACCTTTAACTCACAGATCATATTCCCCATTTTCCTCAGAAGTTAGGTCACGATACAGGCGTTTTTTACAACTATCAAATTTAATTATCAATTGACAAAGCTTGCTCAAGTTAACTCCACTATATTTTTCTCTCAGAGCTACCCAGATAACATGAGCTAATGGTAATGACTCATACTCAAATACTAGGTCGTTTACTATTGAACTAATCAATATTCCCTTACCAGTGGAGTGTTTTTTCTTCCATGCCTTATATGCATCAAGATCATGTTTGTGTTGTGCTGTAGAATTATCAATAGGTTCTTCCATGAACTGATTCTAATCCTCTAGAACTTCTTGTTCCTAAAGAACATATTGTATCTTGAGATGTCATATTTTATAGTTATCCCTATATAGTTTCACTCCCTTATTGAGTTCAGCTATGATGTTCTTAGTTATCATGATCTATCATAAATAAACATATTATTCAGTAATTCAGTGTATTTCATATGTATATAATTTATAATTGACTCAATATGATTCTGAGTTAGTTTACAAAATCAATGGTAACTACATTTCCACTCATCATTCGTATGATCTAATTAATCAACATTAATCAATGCTATTATATACATCACATCAAAAATGAACTAATCATTTAAAAGAAATTAAATGAATTAATCATTAAATGAACTAATAATTTTCAAGTTAGTTAACACATAACATAACTTTCTCATTAAATATAACACAGTTCGCACATAACAACAGTTTCTAATACATTATTTTCATAAACTAAATGACCTTATACTGTTTGTACATAATGACAATAACAATAACAACACTCTAATAGGCTAGATAAGCTAACACTATTCCCATTAAGAAAAATACTATAGTAGTCATTACTATCTCGTTTATCTCGGACTCTATTGAGGCATTCTCAAATTGATCAGCTTCAAGATTTTCCATGGATTCTTCAGTATCCTCTTCTTGATCATCCTCAGATTCTTCAAGATCTTCTTCTAGATCTACCTCATATTTTTCAAGATTCTTTTCTTGATCTTTCTCAAATTCTTCTAGATCCTCTTCTGGATCCTCCTCAGATTGATCAGGATCCTCCTCGAAATCTTCTGAATCCTCCTCAGAATCTTTTAGATCATCTTCTAGAAACTTAAAGTGAAGTAGCTCCACACACAACTCAGCATATCAGATACACCCTTCATAACGTCCCCATATATGGTGTGTAACTATCTTAGAACCACCTGGCAATGATCGAATCAATGTCTCGATCTTATAGTTATCCAAGACTGGAAACCCTTCCCTCTCGAGTTCCATAACAATCGATCTAGTCATCCAATATGTCCTTAGAGTCTGAGAACTGGGTTATAGTCTCTCTCCTCAATCTGCTCTGTCAAATCATTGCATCACACATCGTGACAGGTAATCATGTATATCATTCTTGACATCTGGAATTGAAAAATAATATTTTCAATACAATATTGATAAATTAGTAACAAAACTGGTTCATTTCAATTCACATATATGCATAGAACAAACACACAAAATCATAAGCAAATAAGAAAAATAAATTTTCTTTTTATGAAGAGCTCCAGTTGTCTTGGAAATTAGATCTCAAATATTGGTTTATTCCCTTGTCGTCATTAGAACTAATTTAATTGAAATGTCTTGTTATTATTGTTTAATCTAAGCTCATTTAAGTTTAAGTCAGACTTATTAACCAAACCAATCAAACTTATTCTGGTTTAGACCAAACTGATCTGGTTAAACTAACCAATGATTTGAACCAGTTCGTAGTCTAATTGAACCAACCTGATCTAATTAAATCAATCAATGGTTAAACCAGATGTGGTCTAATTGAACCAATTATTCAAATCTAAGCCTAAGTCTAGATAAACTCAAGCCCAAGCCCAAGCCCAAGCCCAAGTAATATTCATATACATTAATTAAAAAATATATAAAGCTTAAGAAGTGAAAATATAAAAATAATCTACAAGCAGCAATGCTCTTTAACGGTTTGTTCTTTTGATTTACAAAAATAAAATTTTTCTCAATCACCGTGCTTCTTCATTTTTTTTGTTTTAATTGATTACTTAGTCAATTAAACTCTATTTTAATCCATTAAACCAAATTTAATTGATTAAAAGAGTCTTTGTGTCAAGACGAACACAAGGTTGATGATCACAATGATCATCAACACTCGTCGGCCATAAACGTGGCACTGGCCACCTAGGATGATGTCGCCAACATGTCCCCGCGATGCAGCTCTATCCGCAGCGTAGTCGTAGACACGCTAGCATGCAAAATAGTCACAAGCTCATGATTTTCTTCAAAAAATCACGAATCCCGATTACTCGGTTCTTCTTCTCCGAACAATGTTGTGATGCCATTATTGATCTCCTAAAACATGAACTATAGAAACAAATTATATAAATATAAACACTTACAGCGATCTTGGAGAAGAAACTGGAGGAGGACTTTGCTGCCCGAAGAACGATCATGAACGAATCGAAAAGCTCTTCAATGTTCCATGAACCAAATCCCTTATCTTTGATGTTCTCCTCTACGCATATTTATGGAGAAGTCCAAGTGGATTGGGAGGATCACACATTGGCAAGGTGGAAGTCTATCGAGAGACTAAACCTAACTATGGTTAGGCAAGATGAAGTTCTAGTGGGACTAGGCAAACCTAGTTGGGAACTAGGTGAAGTTCAAATGGATCTGGGAGGATCACACATTGGCAAGGTGGACATCTACTGAGAGACTAGACCTAACTCGAAGGTCAGGCAGACCTAGTTGGGAACTGGGTGAAGTCCAAGGTGGGTTAACTGAGAGCTAAATACTTGGCATGAAAAAAGTTCTAGTTGGGAACTAGGCAATGGAAAGTCTAAGTTGGTCAAGGGTTGACCAGACACTTGGCAAGTAAACCCTAGACTTGTGTTAGGGTGCCAATCGATCAATTGGGAGCTGTTTCTCGTGAAACAGAAAGCTCTTAATTGATTAGGTAATTGATTAAGGGGCAGGTTGATCGATCATTCGATCGATTGGTGGCTTTGTTATTGTGAGAACAAAAGAAGTCGTAATCGGTCAGGTGATCGATTAGGGAAGTCTTAATTGATTGTTGGACAATCGATTAAGGTTGTGTTGCGCGAGAGTACAGAAACATGCTGAATCAATTGGGTAATCTATTAAGATCATCCTAATCGATTGGTCAATCCATTAAGCTTCATAAACTAGCCGTTGAACAGCTAGACCAGACATTGTAATTGATTGGTAACCCTAGGTTACGAGTATATAAAGTTTTCACGCAGATTGAAGTTGCAGTTCTTCCTCTCCTCCTTCACCCATTCTTGTGTGCTTCTTAGGAACAAGTGCTATTGCATTTCCAAGCATCAAGGGGTGATTCCATGCTAGAAAAAAAAAAAAAAAAGCAAAGAAAGCTCATATATATAAATATTGTAAGTTTTCTTTATATTTGCTTATATTTTTGTTGTTCTTTTTTGAGAGCTTATGCGAGGCTACTAGGCCTCAAAAAAGGAGATCTTTCATAGTGGATGTGAGAGTAAGGAAGTGTGGACCCTTGGATTAGTCACCTCAAGGAGGTGGATATTAAGTAAAGTCAAGGTGTTAGCGATTGTTTGAAGATTCCGCTATAACAAATCATCGACAAAGCTTTCAGAGCTAATCAACACCCCCCCCCCCCTCTATCTCTCCTACGTATCCTAACACTTAGGAACATAAGAAGTTGAGCATAAGACGCAGTGAGTGAGAAGGAGGCATGGGAAGGGAATCGATGAGCTTGATGCATCCGAGAGACAGGGAGTTATAGAAGAGTATACCGGTGAAGCGAGAAAGACGCACGCGGCGCATCCGAGGGATGAGAAGTCAGGAAGAAGCCTGCTTGAGAAGAATGACTGAGTTGAGTTTGGGTGAACTTAATTCTGGATGACCAGAGCATTACCTAAGCGGTCGAAATGAACAATGGTCAACTTATATTGACCATTCCAAGCGCTCAATTCCATTCCAGGTGTCCGAGAAGGGCGGCCATGTCAATAGAGTTGTTGTCAAAGCGGATCAACACGGTGTCCATGTCAACAGAATTCAAGCGCGTGGATTCCTTCCAGGCACTTGGGAAGCCCAGAACCATTGGAACGACCTATTGCTAAGTGGATCGACTTGACTGAGTCTAAGCGCAAGGATTGCTTCCAAGCGCTCAAAATGTACCTCTTTTAGCCTCTTTTCAATTAATCCATTATTTATTGTTTATTAATTAATGTGTGTGTCTTTGCTAAAGAACGCTAACAAAAGAATTGGTTTCTAATTGCAGGACTATTCACCCAATCACCCCACTAGCCGGTCCACTTGATCTAACAGTCTCCATATCAATCCTTTCGACCATGGTGTTCCTAGTATGTATCTCGATGGTGATATGGATTCTCGAAAGTAAACTCAGATTTCCATTCTGAGATCTTATGATCTTCAAAATTTTGCGTCATCGCCGCTACACGCTAGATTAAATCTATGACTTGTCTTTGTAAATCCTCAATCTCGTCTTATGTGCTACAACCATGGTGTGAGACTTCCTCAGCCAGAACCTACTTGAAACGACCACGGTCATGACCACGATGACTTTCCATTAGATTTGACACTCAACTTCCTCAATCAGAACCTACTAGCTCTGATACCAACTAACGTCAGACAGGATAGCAATTGTCATGCAGGCTAATGAGAAGGAAGATTGGAGAAAAAGACAAGAAGGGAAAACTGCTATCCTAGATTTTTAAAAAAATGAAATTTATTTAATAACCAAGGATTATTTCTCTAATAGCTAAATAAATGTGTATATATACTCTAGAGGCTAAGATCTAAATAAAGGAAAGAAATTCTATCATATAGACTATAATTCCTAACTTGTAAACACTAAAAAAATTTAAAAGAATTAAAAAATTATTAACAGACTTATAATCCTAAAATTTTTAAACAGACTTAAAATATAAAAAATATAAAAGATAGAATTACCAAAAATACATAAATTACCAAAAAACATAAAATAATACAAAAAGTAATAATTTACTAAAAATAATAATAATAAAAGATCCAACAAATCCTCCTGGTGGTTGGCCAAGCTCACGATCACGAGCTAGTGACTACCAACCAAGGAGAGAGAGAGAGGAGTGTACCTAGATCGGAGATGACACCGGAGAGAGATTACATTGAGATCGCTGGTGGAAGAGAAGAGCATCGATGTGCACGTAAGAAAAATTAGGGTGCACATCTAATTTTTCATCTCAAAATTCTCAACGGAATCGAGGTTCCATTGGGAATTCCCAATGGAATTACAGGTTCCATTGGGAATTCCCATTCCAAGATGAAAATTAAGGTTGACTTCATCGGTATTCCCAATAGAATTATAAGTGAGCTCGAAGATGTGGAGGGCATAAACGAGGATGGGGGAGTGCTTGGTGGGGTTAGAGTGGTTGAGGAGGCTGATGATGGATGATGTCGTACCCAAAGCTCTGCATCGCTGCTTGTAACCTACGTACTGCCGAATTAAGAGAGGTGCAAATGTAGCAATTGCATAATCAATCACAATAAAAGAATGTTTAAACACTTAGATTCACCAATATCTTACAAATCCAATGCTTGTCGTTGAAAGGGATGACTATCTCAAACATCCCTTTGTAGCTTTCACGAACCAAATCGCTCTGTGTTTGAATGCTCTTCTTCTTCTCTCCTAGTGTAAGAACTAATCTCACAATTCTCTAACCCTTTACTTTCATCACGTGGACACTCTTAAATAAATCAAGAAGAGAAAGGGGCAATTGCACTGCAGTTGTCATCTGCAGTTATAACTGCAACACTACCTGAATTATAAACTGCAGCACTATCAATAGCAGATACTGTTGGGACCGGGTGCATGCCGACGCGAACACGTATTGTAATTGTTACATAATTACATGCAGCGGAAACAAAAGCATGAATAATTTCCTAAATTATTCTAACACATATCCTAAGCATGCAATGTGTTCACATAATCGTAATATAAAATTTTTGCAGAAAAGGAAATTACTCTACGAATTACCTTGCGTAACTTGGAAGAAGGGACGAGATCCAACCATTAGCGTCCCTTGAAAGCTCCGCCTCTATTCGTATCCACGCCGAGTATCGTCGGGATGACTTCGCTAAGCCACGAGTTTCGTGTTCACGAGAACTACTAGATTCTCCGTGAACACGACGAAAACCGAGAGAGTAATCAAATCGAAAGACTCACCACCAAGGTTGGCCGAAGAGGATGATCGTCGCAAGGAAGAACTTCGTCGCCTTGATGCTTCTCCTTGTGCTCACGACAAGAAGAAAGAAGGAATGCCTATGGCCGGCCAAGAGAGAGGGAGAGAAGAAGAGGAGAGAGCCCAAGCAATTCTTGGATCATCTTCCATGGCACCCCTTGGGTCCTTTATATAGGGAGAGGTTTCTTAATTCCCAAGCAAACCTCTCCTTGATTATGGAATAATTTCTCAATCAATCCATAATCAAGGCTCTCATGATCAAGTTTCCTCTTCTTGATTATGGAATAATTTCTCAATCAATCCATAATCAAGGCTCTCTTTCTTTTGGCATGATTATATAAAATTTATAAAACAAACCAACCATTGGTTCATTATATAAAAATTTATAAACAAACCAACCATTGGTTCATTATATAAATTTTATTAAACAAACCAACTCATGGTTCATTATATAAAAATTTATGTATATAAAATTTATATAACCTTTTATAAAATAAACCAACCTTTGGTCTATTTTATAAAATAAACCAAAATAGTCTTATCCTCTTATGGTGGTGGCCGGCCATGACAAGAAAAGAGGAGGCCACCTCCTTGGCCGGCCCATCTAACCCCAATTGGATCAAATCCCTTAATGAATTAAACTTATTTAATTCACCCATTAAGTCTTTAAAAGACTTAGCCATTCTATGCTTCCGATGCGTCTGAAATAAATTCAGTTTTGACTATTGTTTGGACTTACCAAAAATAGTCTATCTCGATTGGAGAATCCAATTCTCAACTCGTTTTAAATCCTTTGAATTACTCGTTATGCGTGTGACCAAATAGGCTTTCAATTTATGTTGGCCGTCCATAATTAACTAATTAATTATAGAACAATCATGAGTGGCACCTAGTAGTACATCATGATCCCCAATTAATTGAAAGATCAACGGTTGACCTCAGAAATGATTCTGAAACCCTTCAGCAGCTATAATGAATCGTGCCCCATTCCTTTCACCATCTTATACTCACTTGGTTCAGGACATGGTCTATGTGTGTCAGTCCCCACTAGGCTGACTACGTCACACCTAACCCAAGTAACGTTTCCTCGTCCTATGGATTCTAATTACTCTCATGTATTTAAGAGATTCATACTCTGAACATGTCATGCTCTGGCCAGAGGCTTCGAGTAACAATCCGACGATAGGCCTCGGGTATACATCTCCTCGCAAGGAGTGGTGAATCCTTTGTAGGCTGTTCAAACATCTTCGGGCACTTCAGCTTATACCCAATCATCCTGGGTCCACATCTCCTTGGAGACGCTTGCTTAGGATGTCAAAGTATAAGTCTCCATGACCAAGATGACTTGAACACCGTAAGTCAAAGGAACATCGCACTTAAGCTGCAGTAAGAACTTCACTGACATATCTATATGTAGACTACCATATGAAGTTTTACAGCCAGTCACTCCAATGAACTAGTTCCCTTAACTAGCATTCATGTTTATCTCCGGACATCTCAATGTCACCAGCCAGTGAGAATCAGCTGATTAGAGAATAACCCATGCTAGTCTCAACAGAATTGATAGTGTCCGTATTTATCAATTCATCGACTAGGGACAATTTCAATACTTCACAATTGCACATGTAGAGATAATCACTAGTTGTGAATTCATCATAAATTCTCTCATGCTATGAATTGTATTGCGGACATTCAGTAAATGAGCTTAAGATCTTAATCAAATAATCATGTATACTCAAATAGTGAATATTCATTTATTAAAATAAATGATTACAATCATAAGGCGATTGCCTTAGGACACTTCTCTCATATCACTAACAGATACCTCATGGACGGCGGCACTAGAAATGTTAATACCAACGAGGCCATCACAATTGTCGTAAAGGTTTCTAATGGGGTTAAGCTTGTTAGGGTTGACATGGATCGCTGGGAAGCTACGTGTCAAGGTCCACTGAACCCAACTGGCAAGGCCAGACTCCCGAGATCACATCGGGAGGATAGATGCCCGAGATCCTTCCTGGCTGGACATGCTCGGGACCATTCTGGGCTGGAGACTCCCGAGACCACCTCGGGAAGATAGGCCTCCCGATATCACCTCGGGAGTACAAACACCCAAGACCACCTCGGGAAAACAGACTTCTCGAGATCACCTCAAGAGTATAGATGCCCGAGACCACCTCGGGGAGACAGACCCTCGAGATCACTTCGGGAGGGTAGATGCCCGAGACCTTCCTGGGCAAAAGGACCTCGAGGTCAACTCGGGAGAGTGAAACCCGACGATCATCCTATCCGATAGCCCTACCTCAAGTAACCACCCCTTTTTTCCGGAACAGGATTATCGGATAATTATTGCCGATAATTATTGGATAATTATGCCCTATAATATGCAGTCATTAAGGTCTTAATTATCACAACGGTATTGATATAATTATCGCAGCGACCGTTATGAAGTTATATCCAATAACCGATGATTGGGGGGACGTGGAGGAGAACGTGGGGACACGTGTGACCGCTGCCTCAGGTATAAAAGGTGCTTCGACACTCAGGTAAAGGGGGTTCCTTTTTTGGTTCTTCTCGAAACGAAAAACATCTTTGTTGATTTCCTCACCTTCTTCTCAATTCACCTTTCTGACTTGAGCGTTGGAGTGGGCTCCGTCGAAAAACCTTCAGGTGTGTTCCCATTAACGCTCGTGTTACTCTCGCAGAGCGTGGTCACCTTCTTCCTCCTCGCCATCCACGTGGGTTTCACCTTGGTGACTCGTCGTTCGCGTCAATTCCTTCGAGAACAAGTTTAGCGTCATCTGTGGGAAACTAAATCAAATCACTAGAAGAACAGAATGATGACGGAACCAGAGGGACAACTCATCATCTTGACCAAAGAGGAGTTGGATCGCTTGGTCGCCAACGTCGTCAAGGGTGTGCTTAAACAACACCAAAATGAGCAAGCTGCATCACGTCGAGCAGCCTAGTGGCAAGGGGAGATCCCCAGAATCTCCACCTTGCACCACCCCAACCGAAAGTCTATCTCACCACCGGTGGGACATACAGCAATACCTCTAGCGCACTGGCGAGAGTCCCTAAAAGATTTGGAGAAGACGAACTCCATTGCTTCTATCGTCCTAAGGCAGGAAGAAGGACCGGGGAAGAGAGAGGGGATCCAAAGCCTTCCAGAAGGCA
Source organism: Boesenbergia rotunda (assembly GCA_024364735.1). Lineage (NCBI taxonomy): Eukaryota > Viridiplantae > Streptophyta > Magnoliopsida > Zingiberales > Zingiberaceae > Boesenbergia > Boesenbergia rotunda. The sequence goes on from JAGFNQ010002723.1 coordinate 48,657, forward strand.
CCCTCCACTCCTTTCTCAATGGACATCGTAGAAGATCCCATGCCGAAGCAGTTATGCGGTCCCAAAATTGCCGACTACGACGGAAAGATAGATCCAGAGGACCATGTCTGCAAATTCAAGAGCGCGGCCCTCTTGCACCATTACACAAATGGTGTTAAGTGTTGACTGTTCTTGAACACTCTGTCAGGAGCCCCCCAGAGATGGTTCCAAAGACTGTCGTCGGATTCTATAAACTCCTTCCTGGAGTTTAGAACCATGTTCGTGCATTACTTTGCCAATAGTCATCGATATCAGAAGACGGCGTTAAATCTATTCGCCCTCAAGCAGAAGGTGAAGGAGCCGCTCAAGGATTATATCCATCGGTTCAATCGGGTGGCGCAAGATGTGCCAATCGCAACATTGAAGATCCTCGTCAGCGCCTTCACGCAAGGCCTCTCCGAAGGTGACTTCTTTCGGTCATTGGTGAAGAAGCTGACAATCTGTTTCGATGACTTGTTGCAGTGCTCCATCAAACATGTAAACGTCGAGGAAGTGCAGCATGCTCACCGTAAAGAACTGGCCGGAGCTCCTGTACAGACCACGGTGCGGTCGGAAATAAGGGAAACACAAGCACCAGTCTGGGCGAAAGACCCTCGTTCAGAGAAGGAGCACTGGGTTGGTAAGAGAAGGCTCGTAGAAATGGTTGATACCCAAGGACCAGAGCCACCGAAGAAGTACTGTGACTTTCATGACAGTACGACGCACTCTACTGAGGAGTGTCATGCCTTGAAGAAAAGGTTGTCTGAGGAAGCGAGTATCAAACCTCAAAAGTGATGGAAGAAAGCTGGGTACCGTCGGAGATCCCCTCAACGGAACTTTTCTCCTCGCAAATGGCAGTCGAGAGAAGACGGAGCCTTGCGGCGCTGTCAGTCCCAGTTCTAGGGGAAGGAGTCGGGGGATTGCACCTCGTCGGACTCCTTCCCCCGAACGAGACCCCAAGAAAGGCAAGGCCCCTGTGCGTGGTCCTCCCTCCGGCTATGTGGGGGTGATCTCAGGAGGCCCTACCGGAGGAGACTCCAACCGGGCAAGGAAGGCCCACACTCGACGACTGGAGAACATTTCCATCGGAACAAGCAGTAGCTAGCGCCGAGGCTCCGTCATCTTGTTCAGCCTGGATGACGTGGAAGATGTGGAAACCCCTCATGAGGACGCCCTGGTAATTCTTGCACGCATAGCTAATTATGAAGTTAAGAGTGTCTTCGTGGATACAGGTAGTTCTGTAAACATCCTGTATAATGCGGCCCTAGACCAGATGCAGATCGATGAGGACGAGCTTCGTCCGGTCTCTACTCCACTCTTCGGTGTCACTGGATACTGAGTGCAGCCAATAGGGCATATCTCCCTATCCCTATCGTTGGGAGATGACACGCTGGAGAGGACGAGGAGGACTCCTTTCCTGGTCATGGATGCACTCTCATCCTACAATGCCATCCTCGGACGCCCAACACTCAGCATATTCCAGGCGGTGGTCTCAATCTACCACCAAAAAATCAAATTCCTGGTGGGTGAGCAAGTGGCTGAGGTCAAGGGGGATCAACTAGCTTCCTGTCGATGTTATAGCGGGGAGGTCAGGTCTGAATCTTGCAAGAACCTGAAGGCTGAAGAAACTCTACAAATCGACCTCTCTAAACCTCGAGAGGAGGAAGGGCCGAAGGAAGAACGGAGGGAGGTCGAGAGTGAAGAAGTTCAGATCCACCCTCAATAGACAAGGGGAGTTACAAGAATTGTCGTTGACCTCACGCCGGAGCTGAGAAGCCGTTTGATCGACTGCTTGCAGAACCATCGGGACGTGTTTGCATGGGGTACCAGGAGATGAAAGAAGTCCCCCTAGCCTTGGCTAAGCATCACTTGCACGTGACCCCCGGGGCTCGGCCGGTGAAGCAAAGATGAAGGCATTTCACGCCCGAACAAGTGAAGGCTATCAGAGAGGAGGTTGCCAAGTTGTTGAAGGCTGGACACATAAGAGAAGTTCAATTCCCAACTTAGTTGGCTAATGTCTTGTTGGGACTATGACGTACGGCTAGAGGGGGTGAATAGCCGATCACCCACTTCGATTGCAATTTTCTTCCTACACGTTGTTAGTGAGCAAGCGGAATAACACATAACAAACCTAACAACGAAGAAGACAAATCCATTTACGTAGTTCGGAGATAACGCTCCTACTCCACGGTTGTTCGTAAGGTGGACGATCCCGATCCGTCGGTGGATGACTCCCTGGAACAACTCCGGCTAGCTCTTGTCGCTCCTTGTCAGTGGAAAAACCTCGTCACAATCCCTTGACAACTTCTGAGCACTTGTAGGCTACTAACAGGCTTTACCCAAGCTTGTTTCGCCCAGGAAACTCAGCCAAAAATGAGCCCTCTCAAATAGTGCTTGATACTGTTCTAACCGTTACCAGTCGACTGGTGCTAACACCAGTCGACTGGTCCTCGTGAATTTGAATGTCACAACCTAACGATTCAACTTCTGGTCAACACCAGTCAACTGATGTAAGGATCAGTCGACTAATCTTTCTGTGCTCTTCATTAGTCGACTGATCCAAGCATCAGTCGACTGCCACCTAAGGTTTTCCTTCCCGAGTACAATTCTATCAACACTCGAACCCTAGGATTTCCCTTCCCGAGTACAATTCTCTCAGCACTCGAATCCTCACAACTTAGCTGACTCTTCATCCAGCAGCCTCGACCTGTTGCCTTCAAGCCTTCTTCGACTTTGGCTCTCGTCCCTCGGATGCATGCAAGCCCACAGCTCGTCTCCCCATGGCACCCTTCGAGTATGCCCCGAAGTGCGCATCCCTCGGCTCATCGTCCCTGCTTTGTTCACGGTCTCTCTGATGCATGCAAGCCCACGGCTCGTCTCCCCATGCCATCCTTCACCAGACCCGAAGACGTCCAACTAAGTTTATGTGTATCCTGCAAACCTACACACTCCCATATACATATTAGATCAACATGAAACCCTAACTTAATCATATTGACACACACATCAAAACCCATGATCTTACCCGATCACACTTAGGTCGATTGCACCAACAATCTCCCCCTTTTTGATGTTTGGCAATACGTCTAAGTTAGGAAAAACAAATAGCAAATACAATGCTAACAACTATTTGGACTTACATTGCCAAGGCTTCACCTTAGACTTATACCGCCAATGCGTATACAATGTAAACATGCATGGATCCTATTGTTGGACCGGTGCCGTCGATAGAGGGGGGGTGAATATCGACCGTAAAATTCTTTTTGCAGAAACTTTCTATCGTATATTTACGGATGTTTGTTCTAAATAGAGCGTTAGTAGCACAGCGGAAAACAAAATGAAATAACGGACAACACAATATGCACGTGGGATTTTTACTTGGTTCCCGACCTCCCAGGGTCAGTTCATCCAAGGCCTAAGCACGGGAATGCCCGTCCACTAATGGTCTCCTTTCCAGACTTTCCAGAGGCGGAAAACCCGTCTTACAGTGCACAGTTTACAAACAAAAGAATAGATAAAATACATACGAAAAGTAAATTCAAACCGAACAAAACAGAGTTGAAGACTCCGCCGATCTGGACCTCCGAAGTGCTGCGCACTTCCTCCTAGAGCCTCCTTGGTCGCAGAGCTTCGTCGTTAGCACTTTGTCGTCACTTGGGAAGCTTAGAATGGTTTCTGAATGTTGTGTTCTGTGTTGAGGGATCGAAGCCCCTTTTATAGCCTTGTCTAGGGCTCCCGTGATGCTATGGGGCGCCTCATAAGCGGTCAAAGGTTCATCCAAATCGTGAACTTCGTGAGCTGATAAAAACTGCCATATAGGGTGCCTGTATTGATGGGGGCGCCTGATTCATTCAGGCGCCTGAGTCAATAGGGGCACCTGTATCAATGGGGGCGCTTGTATCAATAGGGGCGCCCGGGAAGCTGTTTTCAGCCTTTTTATGTTTGTTTGCTTGCTTTCTCTTCAGTTTTAGGTACCTGCAAGATACACAAACACAAGACAAATAAGTAGATAATCTTAACCTTAAGGACTTCTTTCTGACTTTGGATTTCCGCGAAACCCTAGGTCGAACCGACGCAAGTTCCCACCCCCGGGAACGCGCCTTCAACCTACTCCTCTCAAGAGAAGGTTGCCACCCAGTCCATTCGGGTGGACTTTTACTTAGCTCTCGATACTCTCGGATCTCGAGACGTCCGAACCTCGACCCGTCTCTACTTATGTCCTTAGTCATCGCTCAGCTAAGTTGCTCAATCCCTCGGACCAAGATTTCGTGCCTAAACCCTAGGTCCAGGACTTAGGTGCCCAGCCCTCAGCCAGGACTTAGTGCCCAATGCCACAAACCAGGACTTAGTGTCCAACCCTCGGTCAGGTCTTAGGTGCTCAGCCCTCGGCCAGGACTTAGTGCCCAATTTCACGAACCAGGACTTAGTGCCCAGCTTCACTCACCAAGTCTTAGTGCCCAATTCTTAGAACCAGGACTTAGTGCCTAGGTTATCTAGGACTTTGGTTCACTTTGGTACTCTTTTCTTCACTCACCCTTCCCTTGTTCAATGTATCACTGACTTAAGTATATTGTCAAACATTGAAACCCTTAGAGGAGGACATCACTGATGCATCTTGCACCAATAATCTCTCCCTTTTTGATGTTTGACAATATCTTAAGTTAGATTGATTGAACGGGCTAAATTGTAACCCTTGGGATCAAATGAAAAAAATGATCTAAGTTTTGAAAACACATTTTGATCCTTTTGGGAAAAATAGGAAAAATTTCTAACTTAATTTCACTCTCCCTCTTTTTGAAAAAGCATTTTGATTTCATTTAGATCCTTTGGAAAGAGAAAAAAAAATCTAACTTAAGCATACTCTCCCCCTTTGTCATACATCAAAAAATGACAAAAACATCCTTGCACCAACAATGAAAAAATTTCGTTTTGAAGGTATTTATGCATTAAACAAATTTCGTACTTTCAGAAACTTATAAAATTTTCCACTTAAAAAAAATAATGCCTTGAAAAAAATTTTCTATTGAGAAAGATTTTTCAAAAATAATTGCATACTTAAATGATTTTTCCTTAGAAAAATATGCATTTTTTTAAAAAAATATTTCACTTAGAGATTTTTGCATTTTAAAAGAATACTTTGAAAACTATTGTGCAAAACTTATACTTTGAGAGATATTAAGTTTGAAAATTGCAAGTACTTTTGAAATGATATTATGCATTTTTGGAAAAATATAAGTATTTTTTTTAAAATATCATGCATTTTTGAAGGATATAAGTACTTTGAAAAATATTATGAGTTTGAAACACATAATTACTTTAGAAAAACATAAGTTCTTTAAAAAAGTATAAGTTCTTTTGAAAAAATTACTTACCTTATATTTTGAAAATACTTAGAAAAATATTATTTTTAAAACATAATATTTTACTTGACTTTGTTTCTTTTCCAGTCTGACACAATCCTAGAAAACCTTGTTAACTACAAGGATCTTTCCCTATGTGTCCTGGAAATTCTCCAAACTCAAGTAAATATTATTTCAAGAGGAATTTTATAAACAAATTTTTTGAAAGTAATAGTATTATATTTTCATAAACTAAAAGATGACAATATTTTAAAAAAATTCCTTATGTCTTCAAAAGGATTTTAAAAAATACAGTGCATAAAAATATATTATTTTGAAATGTTTAATAATTCTTTCAGTTTGACGTCCCCCTAAACTTGACCCAGTCCTAGGAAGCTTGTTGAACACAAGTACTCTTCCTCTAAGTCTTTAGGGTTTGGTTTTAGCCCAAAAGAATTATCTAATAATTTCAAAAATAATTTTGACAAATACTTGTCAGAAAATCTTCTTTTGACTTGGACTCCCCCTAAATTTGACACATCCTAGGAGTCCTTGTAGATCATGAGGTAAACTTTCCTCTGTGTCTTTAGGGTTTATCAAGATCAAAAGAGAAATAAGCACAATTTTTATAATGCAATTTGAAATATTGATATTTTGAAAAAAAAAAATGAGTATTTGAAAAACATAATTTGAACTGATGGTAATTTGTCAGGCATAGTTTCCGAAAACTATAAGTGATAGTAATTAAAGCACAGATTTCGAGAAAAATCAAGAAAAATACTCCCCTGTATCCAACACCGTTTGACTCTATCTAAGTGTCTTATGGAACTTTAGTGTTCACCTAAGAGGCTTGTGTCTAATTGTGTGAGTCAAACAATTTTTCAAACAGATACAATTTTGAAAATCTATCATATATAATCAATCAGACAATCATGAAATCCATAAAAACATTATTATGTTAAAGCACTATTTTGAAAATAGATTTTTAGAAAAATATTCTAAGAGTTTTGGAAAACAATTTTGAAAAATATTTTTCAATTATTAGTCCTTAATATCTCACCCATTTTAGATGTCTCAGTACAAGGAAACATGGTTGTCTTATGGGTGTATTGTGAGATGCTTGAATTTTTCTTTGAATTTTAAATCTAAGAGTTAATTAAAACTTGTGTTAGATTCAAATTTATCAAATAGTAAATTGAATTTGATTTTCGATAATTGGCTTCCAGGTCTTGGCGAGGCACAGGGGCTTTCTTTGGTCGTAACCTTATTGGAGCAACAACCCTTTCCTTGACAAAGCCTTTTATCAAAAATTCATTTTCAAATTACTTCTTGAAAAATTTTGGTCTAACTAACTTAAGTTTTAGATCGGTAGCTTCGACTAGTTCCACCAGACGACTTCCCTAACGTACTATCATCTCACCACCACCTAATACTAGGTTGTTCAAATTTCAACTACTCTTTTTTCTATAACCGTTCTAAATCATGCATAAAATTAAACATGAATGACATGACATAAATTTTAAAGAACTAGTCTATTTTCTATAACCGTTCTAATTATGCATAAAATTAAACATGAATGACATGACAAAATTTAAAGAACTAGTCTATTTTCTATAACCGTTCTAAATTATGCATAAAATTAAACATGAATGACATGACATAAATTTTTAAAAAATAGCAGATGCATGTACATGACATTAATGCATGATTCAAACAAGTCAAGGCATTTAATTAAGTTTCTAAAAATGTATCAAATTCCCGATTTGATACATGTCGTGTGAACCCGCGAATATGCTAACCCACTTTAACATATTTAATTTTATTAATTTAATTGTTGCGGTCTGGGTAGGATTTTATTTAATTTGAGTTTAAGTTATTTACGAGTAAGAGTTAAATTAATTAAGATTATTTAAAGTTAAAGTTAAATTAACTAAGAATTATTTAAAATTAATTAAGAATTATTGAAAGTTGAATTAATTAAGGATTAATTAAAGTTGAATTAATTATGAATTATTTAAAGTTGAATTAATTAAGAATTAATTAAAGTTGAATTAATTAAGGATTAATTAAAGTTGAGATAATTAAGGTAAAAACTAATTTAAGGTTACACAAAGTATTAAATTAAGATTAAGAGTTAAAATTAAAGTTTTTAAGATTTTAACTTGATTTAAGTTTCAAAATTTTTGGGTTGGTTAAAAGATATGGATTAATTTCATCATTTTCATTATTTCGAAAATATCTTAATCCTTTACTATTTCTTCTTTATTTATCATTTCAAGTTTTTCTAATAATTCTGATTTATTTGAATCTTTGTGACTTTATTAACTATAACGTTGATCTCAGAAAATTCAAATTCCTCCTCATCCTCATCATTAAAATCACATCCTTCAATATCCTCGTAGTAGGTGGAGTAGTTTGGGCCACTAGTTAATATTTTAGGATTATTTAGGGAAATAATTAGATTATTATCTAAAAGGATTTCATCTCCAATATCCTTAGTAAAATTATTTTTATCTTCAGAAAATTCTTCAGAAATATTTTCACTATTATCCTCAAGATTATTAGATTTAATTTCAATATTAACCTCAAGATTATCAGATTTAATTTCAATATTATCCTCAAGATTGTCAGATTTAATTTCAATATTATCTTCAAGATTGTCAGATTTAATTTCAACATTATCTTCAAGATTGTCAGAAATAATTTCAACATTATCACTTTTGGAGTTTACTTCAGGATCAATATTATCAGAATTTACAGAATTAATTTCAAATTTTACAGAATTAATATTATTAGAATTTGCATATTTAATTTCAGAATTTACTTTAGAAATTATCGAATTGACATTAAGGATTACAAAGTTAATTTCTGATATTTAGCATTATCTAAATTTTCTAACTGGTCATGCAAAATATTAATTTGACTATGCAGTAAATTTAATTTTCAGAAAAATTATCAAACTTATCATACGATTGTGCAGGAAATTAAAAATTTCTAGGAATGTAAATTTTGCATACCTTTGCCGGACATTTATTCTTGTAGTATTCGTACTTTTCGCATTTGAAACACTGCACATGACTCTTGTCACTCCGGACTCCGGGCGCTGGTGCTTCCTTTGCTTCCGGTGGTGTAGTTCGAGTCTTACGAGTAAGACACTGATTTTTATAGTGTCCTCTCTCCCTGCACTTAAAGCATGTAATATGAAATTTAAAAACTGGCATTTAAAATAAAATATACCTGATTCACCCCTGGGCTCCCCCTCAACTCCTAGCGTCTTTGCTCCGTCGGCGGTTAGTCCGGTGAAGAGCGATCTAGCTCTGTACCACTTGTTGGACCGGTGCCGTCGATAGAGGGGGGGCTGAATATCGACCGTAAAAATCTTTTCACGGAAACTTCCGATCGTATATTTACGGATGTTCGTTCTAAATAGAGCGTTAGTAGCACAGCGGAAAACAAAATGAAATAACGGACAACACAATATGCACGCGGGATTTTTACATGGTTCCCGACCCCCCAGGGTCAGTACATCCAAGGCCTAAGCACGGGAACGCCCGTCAACTAATGGTCTCCTTTCCGGACTTTCAGGAGGCGAAGAAACCCATCTTACAGTGCACAGTTTACAATCAAAAGAATAGATAAAATACGTGCGAAAAGTAAATTCAAACCAAACAAAACAAAGTTGAAGACTCCGCCGATCTGGACCTCCGAAGTGCCGCGCACTTCCTCCTGGAGCCTCCTTGGTCGCAGAGCTTCGTCGTTAGCGCTTTGTTGTCACTTGGGAAGCTTAGAATGGTTTCTCAATGTTGTGTTCTGAGTTGAGGGGTCGAAGCCCCTTTTATATCCTTGTCTAGGGCGCCCGTGATGCTATGGGGCACCTCATAAGCGGTCAAAGGTTCATCCAAATCGTGAACTTCGCGAGCTGATAAAAACTACCATATAGGGCACCTGTATTGATGGGGGTGCCTGATTCATTCAGGTGCCTGAGTCAATAGGGCGCCTGTATCAATGGGGGCGCCTGTATCAATAGGGGCGCCCGGGAAGCTGTTTTTCAGCCTCTTTATATTTGTTTGCTTGCTTTCTCTTCAATTTTAGGTACCTGCAAGATACACAAACACATGACAAACAAGTAGATAATCTTAACCTTAAGGACTTGGTTCTGACTTCGGATTTCCGTGAAACCCTAGGTCGAACTGACACAAGTTCCCACCCCCGGGAACGCGGCTTCAACCTACTCCTCTCAGGAGATGGTTGCCACCCAGTCTATTCGGGTGAACTTTTACTTAGCATTCGATACTCTCAGATCTTGAGACGTCCGAACCTCGACCCGTCTCTACTTATGTCCTTAGTCATCGCTCAGCTAAGTTGCTCAATCCCTCGGACCAAGACTTCGTGCCCAAATCCTAGGTCCAGGACTTAGGTGCCCAGCCCTCGGCCAGGACTTAGTGCCCAATTCCACAAACCAGGACATAGTGCCCAACCCTCGGTCAGGTCTTAGGTGCCCAGCCCTCGGCCAGGACTTAGTGCCCAATTCCATGAACCAGGACTTAGTGCCCAGCTTCACTCACCAGGTCTTAGTGCCCAATTCTTAGAACCAGGACTTAGTGCCTAGGTTAACTAAGACTTTGGTTCACTTTGATACTCTTTTCTTCACTCACCCTTCCCTTGTTCAACGTATCACTAACTTAAGCATATTGTCAAACATTAAAACCCTTAGAGGAGGACATCACTGATGCATCTTGCACCAACACCTATCACAAGACTTCCCCACACCTAACCTCCCCAATGTTGATGCAGTCTGGCCCTGATTGTTGTTTTGGTGTTGACACTGATTTTAGTTTAGGTTGATTATGATTCTGATAATGATGATAATTAAGTCCTGATCAGTGATTAGGCACGGGTTGATTGAAATCCTAACTTGGAGGGTTAGGTGTGAGAAATCCCGGTGAGTGAAGCCGGGTCCTGATGAGTGAAGCAAGGTGTTGGAAATCCCGGTGAGTGAAGTCGGGTCCTGGTGAGTGAAGCCAGGTGTTGGAAATCTCGGTGAGTGAAGCCAGGTGTTGAAAAGTCCTAATTCGGAAGAGGTGGGTGAAAAGTCCTAGCTTGGAGGGCTAGGTGAAAAGTCCTAACTTGGAGGGTTAGGTGAAAAGTCTCATCTTGGAGAGTTAGGTGAAAAAGTCCTGGCTTGGAGGGTCAGGTCCTAGCTTGGAGGGCTAGGTTTGGAAAGTCCTAATCCGGAAGAGTTGAGTGAAAAGTCCTAGCTTGGAGGGCTAGGTGAAAAGTCCTAACTTGGAGGGTTAGGTGCAAATTCCCAACTTGGAAGGTTAGGTGAAAAATCCTTAGCTTGGAGGGCTAAGGTGGATGAAATCCTAGCTTGGAGGGCTAGGTTGGAGCCCCTGGATCGGTCTAGTGACCGATCAGGGAGATTGGCACGGTGTTCCTTTGTGGATCGGTCTGGTGACCGATCCAGCAATGACTGATCGGTCTGGTGACCGATCAGGGAGTATGTGTTTCACTCACTGCACAGCTCCTGATCGGTCTGGTAACCGATCAGGGAGCCCACAGTGAGTTGAGTTTCCCTGCTGATCTGCTCCTGATCGGTCTGGTGATCGATCAGGGATACTATTCAGATCGGACTGGTGAACGATCATTTGTTGCAAGGTTCTCACTATGACCGATCAGGATGACTCCTGATCGGTCAGGAAGCTGCCTGATTGATCTGGTGACCGATCAGGCTGGAGCCTGATTGGTCTGGTGACCGATCAGGCAGGAGCCTGATTGGTCTGGGGACCAATCAAGAGTGTGCAGAAGACTGCTGGATCGGTCTGGTAACCGATCAGGGTCCTCCCTGATCGGTCTGGCGACCGATCAGGAGCAGAACTTTAACTCAAATACACTGTTAGAAGTCTGTTTTCACTGCCGATTCTCTGCTACATGCTGATTTCTTTTTGATATGCATTGCTAAGCCTCTGTTGGAGTGTGCAGGTGATAGCAGGTGATTCAAACACTCAAGGAGGGTCAATGGGAGGCTTTCTTTGGAGCAAGTTTGGATCTATTGTGTTTTCAGGTCTCAACGGCGTCTGGCGCAACTGGCAACTGACGAAGACGCGGCTGGCAACTGACGGAGGCTCAGCTGGAGGAGTGTCCAGTGGACTGAGTGCTCAGAGAGGTCAGTGGGTCAGGGTGTGAGTCAGTGGTGCTGATGGAGTTGGCGATGTTGAGCAGGAGCTTAAGAGACAAAGCTGGATGCAGAGGAGCAGGGTGAACAAGACAGAAACTTGGGAAGTTTGGCTGGGCTGTGTTCGTGCTCTCTGTTGCTTTGTGCTTGAGCGATCTTGTTGCATTCCTGTGAGAGCTTTGTGAGTGTTCCTTCTTGTGTGATCTCCTGTACTTAAGTTCCATCATCCGTGAGATATGTGGAGAAGTTTCTCCACCGAGAAGGAGGCTCTATCTTATCCGGGTTCACCGGGGCTTGATCTGCCGACGATCAAGTGATCGCCCACCTTACGGGCACGCCAAGGAGTAGGGGCAAGTTATCCCCGAACCTTGTACATCGCTGTGTCGTCTGATTTGCTGTGATTGTTTTGATTTCTGTTTGTTGTTTTTGTTTCTGCACTTGTGTTGTTTGTTTCCGCTGCCTAACTCTTGAAGTGCAGAAAGATTTGAAAAGATGAAAGAAATTGTGTCTGGCTATATTCACCCCCCCTCTCTAGCCATCCGTTTCCAACAAGTGGTATCAGAGCTTGGGGCTCTGTCCAAATAGCTTAACATCCGAGAGCTTACAGCAAGATGGCTGGAGGAGAAGGCTACAACACAAGCAGACCTCCATTCCTTGACGGCACTGATTTTTCATATTGGAGGTCAAGGATGGAGTTCTACCTCAAAACCAACATGAGCATATGGTTCTCATGAAGGAGGGTTTCTCCCCTCCAAAGGATCATGAGGGAAATGAGCTTGAGTTTTCGGGTTGGTTCGCTGAGCAAGTCAAAAAGGGGGAAGTCAATACCAAAGCTATTGTCACCTTACAATGTGGGATGACCAAGGATCAGTTGGTCAAGGTGGGTCTTTTCATAAGTGCTAAAGATCTATGGAATAAGATTATTGAGCTCCATGAAGGAACTCATGAAACCCGGACAGCCAAGAAGGACCTTCATCTCAACCAACCTCAAAGTCTCACCATGGGAGAAAATGAAACTGTAAGTAAACTCCATGGACGGTTCAAAGAAGTCTTGAATGGTCTACACTCCATCGGTGAAAAGGTAGAAAATCGAGACCTAGTGAGGTATGTCCTTAAATCATTTCCTAGGAATGCCTTGTGGTCATCCATTGTGGATGCTTACAAGGTTTCCAAGGACTTATCTTTTGTTAAGTTAGAGGAGTTATTCTGTGAGATGGAGCTACACGAGATCTCTAACACAAGCCCAAAAGAGAAAGGGTTTGCTTGCGTGGCAGGTAACAAAAGAAAGGAGAAGAAAGAAGAGGAGGAGAAGAACTCTCATCATTTTGCTTTCATGGCAGTAGAGAATTCAAGTGAAGGAAGCAGTGATGAATCAAGTGACTCCTCAACCGTGCCTTCATCATCTTCGGATGATGAAGAGGTAATTTCTCCCGAGCTAGATAAGTGCTATAGAGCAATAGCTTGCTTGACAAACATGCTCAAAAGGTTTAAGAACAAGATTAAATCCTTGAAATTAGAGGTAGAAAAATTGAAAACCTCTAAGGATGAGGATGTTAATTATTTTCATGATGATTTGCATGTTAAGACCCTTGAAAATGAAAATAAGGACTTGAAGAGCGAAGTTGAAAACCTCAAGAATGTTCTTGAGAAGTTTTTAACAAGCTCTAAAACATTAGATATGATACTCAACTCACAAAGGGCAATGTACAACAAGGTTGGTTTGGGTTACCAACCTAAAGAACCTAGTGTCATATCTTTAATGTCAAGAACCTATTTTAGATCATCAAATGATTCTATGGTTCGAAAAGCCAAAAAGAAAATGACTAAGGCATGGGTGCCTAAGTCCCTCATTGTTGATGCATTAGGTCCCAAAGTTTGGGTACCAAAAACCTCCATATTTAGAATTGTATAAGCATTATTTGAGGGGGAGCATCTATCAACATGGGAGGTTGATATTTGGTGCTCCAAACCCATGACCAAGGAAAAAATTGTCATTCACATATTTGGTTATGGAAAATTCGAATTAAATGTTTTGATCTTCATTGTCTTAGTTCTTATAACAATATAATCTCTTGGCTAGTGATTTATGAAATCTCATTTGGGCAATAAGGAAACTTTTCATGCAATGTATGATGGCATATCCATGGTTTAAAATAAATCTACAAGTTTTGGAAAAATTATATATATTGCATGAACGGTTTAAATTGACACATAATTTGCTTATACCATGGATTGCTTAAGATGATCAGTTTTATTATTGAATTTTATGGTTCAAGCTTAAGAGGTTGTGTTTGATGAACATATGCCATGATTTTCTTGTATGTGTTATACAAGCATGAATGCATGCTAAAGAACAAGGATTAACACATAGTTTGTACTAATAAGACATCACCAAACAAAGAACATGAGCTTAAGGTTTGAGCTTAAATTTTTCTCAAGGTATTTTGTTTGGTGAACATGATCAAGTATGCCATGATTTACTGTATGTGTTGGTAACGTTAATGTATTGCATGCAAATTTTTGAGGAATATTTAGTGTGTAATGATCATCATAAAACCTCACAAGGCAATATCCATGCATGCTTTTAAAATGTTTTTAAAACTGGTTAAATGAGATAAAAGCATGTCGAACAATCATGTGTTAGAAAGCCTGATCATGTTTTGATACTAATTTGATACAAGCATATTTTTGAAAATTTGATCATATTTTTGTTTGTATCATGAAATCGGATTATGTTTTGGAAATTTGATATTAGTATCATATTTCGATAATTGTTTGAAGAAATGTATTTTGATTAAGGAAACCCTTTAGGACCAATGAGATTAAAACTAATTGAATTAGGGGTTTGGGAATGACTAAGAATTGAAACAAACCTGATTTCAGAAGTGCTGAAATCGGTTTCTGAAATCTGAAACTGAAAAACCTTCTGTCTGAACCCAGATCGGTCCACCGACCGATCAGGACTCACCCTGATCGGACTGGTGACCGATCAGGTCAATGATGATCAGGGAACTCCCAAATCGTTCCCAATGGTGTGAGACTACCCCTCAGTCCAATCACCTTTCATCAAATTGTATCAGATTACTATCATACTGATACAAACAAATCTGGTACAACCCAATTACGATTGGAATACACTCATCATACTTGGAACAAATGTAATACTGATTCGATACAAACCCGTGCTGCAATTCTAAAAATTCATTTACACGGGCTGGTTGAATCATGTCTCTTGTTCCTTGATCTCTTGCTCCTTTATGAGGAATATTTTTCAGTCAAAAACCCAACTCATATTGAAAATTTTGAAATTCATAGGAAAGGGTTGTTTGAGTCATGACTCTTGTTCCTAATGTCGTGTTTCGGAAATTTTTTTGAAATATCGAATATCAATAGAGTCTACTCCCCGGTTATGAAATGCCAATTGTTAATGCAGTCTGATCAGGAATGTATCAGAGTTTCAGAAAATTTTCTGAAATCTGATCGCTCCTCAGACTAATCAGATATCCTTCTGTATCACGTAATCAACATACCTGGTTGGTCACAGAGACCAATCAGGACTATGTTTCGGATACAGTTGCATTCCTTACTCGTCCTAGGAAGCATATACGTATTTGACCATGATATACTTCTGTATATGTCTTCACATGGAAGTTCAAGTGTTAATGCAGTCTGATCTTGAACGAATCAGAATTATAGAAATTTTTCTGAAAATTGATCGTTCATAGATAAATCAGAAATTTTTCTGTATCGATCATCAGTCTGATGGAACTGCGATAATTGTTGTCATATGATGCATATACATTGTTGTCATGATACATTTATGGTATATGCCTCTCATATGCAATTCCAAAATCATCCTTTGACTTACTTGTCATATGAAACATATACATGTTTGACCATGATATAATTCTGTATATGTTTTCATGTGTAATTCAAAACTTAACCTTGATTATTTTGGGTTTGGGGAGAGACCCATGTTTGAGGGGGAGGTATGTTTAAACTTAATAACCATACCCTTTTCGATGTTTGACAAAGGGAGAGAGAATGACTGATTAAGTTTATGGTTATTATAGAGGAAGGATCATGATTCCCTTATGAGGATTGAATTGATTGATACCTAAACTTAAATCGGGTTGTCAAACAACAAAAAGGGGGAGATTGTTGATGCAGTCTGGCCCTGATTCTTGTTTTAGTATTGACATCGATTTTAGTTTAGGTTGATTATGATTCTGATTATGATGATGATTAAGTCCTGATCAGTGATTAGGCACGGGTTGATTGAAATCCTAACCTGGAGGGTTAGGTGTGAGAAATCCCGGTGAGTGAAGCCGAGTCCTGGTGAGTGAAGCCAGGTGTTGAAAAGTCCTAATTCGGAAGAGGTGGGTGAAAAGTCCTAGCTTGGAGGGCTAGGTGAAAAGTCCTAACTTGGAGGGTTAGGTGAAAAGTCCCATCTTGGAGAGTTAGGTGAAAAAGTCCTGGCTTGGAGGGTCAGGTCCTAGCTTGGAGGGCTAGGTTTGGAAAGTCCTAATCTGGAAGAGTTGGGTGAAAAGTCCTAGCTTGGAGGGCTAGGTGAAAAGTCCTAACTTGGAGGGTTAGGTGCAAATTCCCAACTTGGAGGGTTAGGTGAAAAATCCTTAGCTTGGAGGGCTAAGGTGGATGAACTCCTAGCTTGGAGGGCTAGGTTGGAGCTCCTGGATCGGTCTGGTGACCGATCAGGAAGATTGGCACGGTGCTCCTATGTGGATCGGTTTGGTGACCGATCCAGCAATGACTGATCGATCTGGTGACCGATCAGGGAGTATGTGTTTCACTCACTGAACAGCTCCTGATCGGTCTGGTGACCGATCAGGGAGCCCACAGTGAGTTGAGTTCCCCTGCTGATCTGCTCCTGATCGGTCTGGTGACCGATCAGGGATACTATTCAGATCGGACTAGTGAACGATCATTTGTCGCAAGGTTCTCACTATGACCGATCAGGATGACTCCTGATCGGTCAGGAAGCTGCCTGATTGGTCTGGTGACCGATCAGGCGGAGCCTGATTGGTCTGGTGACCGATAAGGCAGGAGCCTGATTGGTCTGGGGACCAATCAGGAGTGTGCAGAAGACTGCTGGATCGGTCTGGTGACCGATCAGGGTCCTCCCTGATCGGTCTGGCGACTGATCAGGAGCAGAACTTTAATTCAAATACGCTGTCAGAAGTCTGTTTTCACTGCCGATTCTCTGCTACTTGCTGATTTCTTTTTGATGTGCATTGGTAAGCCTCTGTTGGAGTGTGCAGGTGATAGCAGGTGATTCAAACACTCAAGGAGGGTCAATGGGAGGCTTTCCTTGGAGCAGGTTTGGATCTATTGTGTTTTCAGGTCTCAACGGCGTCTGGCGCAACTGGCAACTGACGAAGACGCGGCTGGCAACTGATGGAGGCTCAGCTGGAGGAGTGTCCAGTGGACTGAGTGCTCAGAGAGGTCAGTGGGTCAGGGTGTGAGTCAGTGGTGCTGATGGAGTTGGCGACGTTGAGCAGGAGCTTAAGAGACAAAGCTGGATGCAGAGGAGCAGGGTGAACAAGACAGAAACTTGGGAAGTTTGGCTGGGCTGTGTTCGTGCTCTCTGTTGCTTTGTTCTTGAGCGATCTTGTTGCATTCCTGTGAGAGCTTTGTGAGTGTTCCTTCTTGTGTGATCTCCTGTACTTAAGTTCCATCATCCGTGAGATCTGTGGAGAGGTTTCTCCACCGAGAAGGAGGCTCTATCTTATTCGGGTTCACCGGGGCTTGATCTGCCGACGATCAAGGGATCGCCCACCTTATGGGCACGCCAAGGAGTAGGGGTAAGTTATCCCCGAACCTTGTACATCGCCGTGTCGTCTGGTTTGATGTGATTGTTTTGATTTCTATTTGTTGTTTTTGTTTCTGCACTTGTGTTGTTTGTTTCCGCTGCCTAACTCTTGAAGTGCAGAAAGATTTGAAAAGCTGAAAGAAATTGTGTCTGGCTATATTCACCCCCCCTCTCTAGCCATCCGTTTCCAACACCCAAGAGTTAGGATTTTTACCAACTCGGCTTTTTAAAACCTCTCAAAGGCTCCCCTTATATTGGTCTTACCAAGGTTTTTTAAGAAGCTCTCCAAGGTTCCTCTTTTGCAAACAAATGAGCAACAATGCTCCCCCTTTACCTAAGCTCCCCCTTGACCTAGGATTTCTTGCAAAGGCGTGTTTGGTTTCCCACTTAAACCTAACACTTTTCCTCTTTTGCCACACATCAAAAGGACTCCAACAATCTCCCTCTTATTAGATCCTTTAACCTCTAATGATCATAAACAAAATGTATTAACCCCCCATAAGATTATACACTTATTTTACATCATTACGACACTTTTCGATTGCTGAAAAATAGTTTCAGCCTATATCAGTCGACTGCGATAGTTACCAGTTGACTGATCCCCATCAAAAAACCATACAGTAGCTAGTCTCTCCCCGATAACACTGTTACCAGTCGACTGCCTCCTAAACCAGTCGACTGGTACCCTAAAAACTCTATTTTCAACATTTCTGACCTAATTTCAGAAATGCACCAAAAATTTCACAAATCTCCAAAAATTTCCAAATTTTGTGGAGAGGTTTGTGGTACCCGTGTCTACTTAGGAAAAATATATTTAAAAATATATCTATCACCAATCTCAAGATTGACATAAAATCCAAAACTATCTAAATGGTTTAATTGAACATTGACCTAAAGTCCTAGTTTTGGTTTCCTCTTGATGGATCTGCCCATACAAATCCACAATGCCTCCCTAGCATTGGTTCATATGGCATCTACACATCAAAAACTAATTTTCGTGCAATATAACCCACTAATGTCATATTTTATGCATGCTATTTAAACCCAATATGCCAAATCCCTAGGATTGAGATTTCAAATCCGTCTCCAACTCCTTTAGCACACTCCATGGTACACTAGATTTCAGAAAGAAATCCTCTCAAGATCAATTGACCATGGGTTCCAACTTGGCTCCTAGAGCTCTTAGCCTTAGTCACCTCCCTAGGTGACTCATCTATAATTACAAGGCCACACCGGTGTACCTCCGATGACTTTTGGCCTACAACCCTGACCTTCTTAACTTTGGACACCTTGTCTTTGGTTAAGTTCTTCTTCTTCCCTTAATGTCTTTCCCTTGCCATTCCTTAATCTTCCATCCTTGGCATAATTATATGCTACCCTAGCATATTTTCTTCCATTTGCCTTGGATGGACCCAATTTAACATTTTTGGATTTTTGAACACTCAAGCACATGTCAAGTCCCCTAGGTCCAATAATGACCCTACCTAGGACTCTTTCCATTTCTTCAAGTCTTACCCTCAAGACTTGATTTTCCAACTCTAGAGCTCTAACCCTAGAATTAACATGTCCACCTTGGACATTCCTAGACCTACCCACCTTTCTAGGCATATGTCTCCCCTTCTTGGGATTTGTGCCTTGATCATTAACCACCATCCTTCCCATAGGCATGTAGTTTGGATCTTTCTTGGTCTAGCCTTGGGTAATGATTTTTTAGAATTATCTACCTTGTTAACCCTATTCCTATCATTATACCTAAATCCATGATTATTCTTAACAAGTATATAAGAATCGGAAATTGGATTTATTTTCAAATAAGGGATTACCTTTCCCTTTACCTTTGAAGCTCCCCCTTGATTTGAGCTCATCTTCTTTTCCAATTCCTTCAAATACACCAATTTCTTAATTTCTCCTTTCTTTGGGCACTTGGTGTGGTAATGTCCACGCTCACCACACGTGAAGCAAATTATATGCTTCTTCTTCTTCTTTTCCCTACAACCCATGTTAGTTTTCGAAGAAATTGACTTGGGTTTAGGGTTTACCTGCTTTTTCTTACCCAATGGACACTTGTCCTTGTAGTGTCTCTTTTGATTGCACCCAAAGTAAATTATATGATCCTTTGACTTTGCTTTGATGGAGGTGGACACCTCTTCTTGCTCCGACATTGAGGATGGTCTTTCTCCCCCTCAATCCTTGAGGTGGAGACCTCTTCTTCCTCCATTGACGAAGTGGATGAATCTTCAATTTCTTTCTCCTCCTCTTCAGATGTTGAGCTTCTTTCCTCATCCGATTGGTCCTTCTCCTTTTCTTGGACCATAAAGCTCATTTCCTTGGGCTCTTCTACTACTTGATCTTGTGTAGGGTTTTCATGAAGCGCTAACATCTTACTCCATAATTCGTGCGTATTTTTATATTCACCTACACCACTCATAACATCATTAGGCAAAATATTAAGTAATATTGAAATTATCTTTTCATTTGCCTTTGATTGGGTTTGTTGCTCCTTGGTCCAATATCTTGGTCGGAGCTTTTTCCCATGTTTATCTCTCGGAACTTCAAATGGCTCTTCTAGCGCGATCATGAAATTCCAATCGATGTTGAACCAAGTCTTTATCCACATCCTCCAATACTCGAAACTCTCGTGGTTGTAGGGAGGTGGAACATTGATATCGTCCCCTAATCATTCTTCAATCGGCATTTCCTCGGCGGTTAGTCCGTAGATGAGTGAACCTCGCTCTGATACCACTTGTTGGGACCTTCACGTACGACAGGAGGGGGGGTGAATAGCCGATCGCCCACTTCGATTGCAATTTTCTTCCTTCACGTTGTTAGTGTGCAAGAGGAATAACAAATAACAAACTTAACAATTAAGAAGACAAACCGATTTACGTAGTTCGGAGATAAGGCTCCTACTCCGCGGCTGTCCGTAAGGTGGACGATCCTGATCCGTCGGTGGATGACTCCCCAGAACACCTCTGGCTAGCTCTTGTCGCTCTTTGTGGGTGGAAAAACCTTGCCACAATCCTTTGACAACTTTTGAGCACTTGTAAGCTACTAACAGGCTTTACCCAAGCTTGTTTCGCCCAGGAAACTCAGCCAAAAACGAGCCCTCTTAAATAGTGCTTAATACTGTTCTGACCGGTTACCAATCGACTGGTGCTAACACCAGTCGACTGGTCCTCGCGAATTTGAATGTCATAGCCTAACGATTCAACTTCTAGTCGACATCAGTCGACTGATCTTTCTGTGCTCTTTATTAGTCGACTGATCCAAGCATCAGTCGACTACCACCAAAAGTTTCCCTTCCCGAGTACAATTCTCTCAGCACTCGAACCCTAGGATTTTCCTTCCTGAGTACAATTCTCTCAGCACTCAAATCCTCACGACTTAGCTGACTCTTCATCCAACAGTCTCGACCTGTTGCCCTCAAGTCTTCTTCGACTTTGGCTCTCATCCCTCAGATGCATGCAAGCTCACGGCTCGTCTCCCCATGTCACCCTTCGCGTATGCTTTGAAGTGTGCTTCCCTCGGCTCATCATCTCTGCTTTGTCCACGGTCCCTCGGATACATGCAAGCCCATGGCTCGTCTCCCCATGTCACCCTTCGTGTATGCCTTAAGGTGTGCTTCCCTCGGCTCATCGTCCCTGCTTTGTCCATGGTCCCTCGGATGCATGCAAGCCCACGGCTTGTCTCCCCATACCATCCTTCACCTGACCCGAAGACGTCCAACTAAGTCTATGTGTATCCTGCAAACATACACACTCCCATACACATATTAGATCAACATGAAACCCTAACTTAATCATATTGACACACACATCAAAACCCATGATCTTACCCGATCACACTTGGGTCGATTGAACCAACAGTACTTGTCCCTAAGCTCGATGGTAAATGGCGAGTTTGTATTGACTTTAGAGATTTGAATAAAGTCTGCCCTAAAGATTGCTACCCCTGCCTCGAATAGATAGATTGGTAGATTCCACCTCTGGTTGTGAGTTCATTTCCATGCTGGACGCCTACCAGGGGTATCACCAAGTTTCTCTCACACCGAAAGATCAGGAAAAGGTCAGCTTTGTGACGGCAGATGCCACCTATTGCTATAACGTCATGCCCTTCGAGTTGCGCAACACCGAAGCAGCTTATCAACGGATGATGAAAAAAAGTCTCCAAGTATCAAATCGGGAGGAACATCAAAGTTTATGTAGATGACATCCCGGTCAAGACTGACAAGGGGAAAGATATGATAGCCGACCTGGAAGAGACCTTCGCAACCTTGAGGGCCAACAGGCTGAAGTTGAACCCGGCCAAGTGTCTATTCGGAGTTAAGAGTGGTTGATTCTTAGGGTCTATGGTAACAGAGAGAGGGATTGAGGCCAACTCAAATAAAGTGAAGGCTATCCTTGATATGCTCTCTCCTCGCAACTTCAAGGAGGTACAGAGGCTGAACGACTAGATTACAGTCTTGTCCAAGTTCATCTCCAAATCTGTCGACAAGACTCTGCCATTCTTCAAGATTCTGAGAAAGACAATCAAGTTCGACTAGGACGACCAGTGTGAGAAGGCATTTGCAAATCTGAAAGCCTATCTAGCTGATCTCCCCATCCTTTACAAGCCAATAAAGGGGAGACACTGTTCATCTACCTGTCCGCAGCTGAGCAAGCAGTGGGATCTGCACTTATCCAAGAAGAAGACACTGTACAGTATCCTGTCTACTTCTTTGGACATCTCCTGAAGGATGCAGAGACATGATACACTACAATGGAGAAGTTGGCCTACGCTTTGGTATTAATGGCCCGAAGGCTCAGGCCATACTTTTTGGCACATCCTGTTGTAGTCCTCACTAATAGCCTGCTCGGACAAGTCCTTACCAATCTAGAAGCTTATGAGCTAAGCAAGTACGGAATTGAATACTAGTCTCGTACTGCCATCAAGGCACAAGCTCTTTCAGATTTTATGCTTGAAGCTATTCCGGAGCCAGAAGATGAGGGTGCTTGGAGGATCTTTGTCGATGGGTCGTGCAACAGCAAGCACAGCGGAGTCGGGGTGCTAATGGTTTTCCCCAGGGGAGATACGTTGCATTTATCTATCCGACTCCACTTTCGAGCTACAAACAATGAAGTGGAATACGAGGCAATCCTAGCAGGGTTGCAAGCAACCAAGCATGTCGGAGCTGCTCGAGTCATCCTGTATTCAGATTCACAGCTCTTACCCAACAAATCAAGGGCGACTTTGAAATAAAGTGTGAGCGCTTGCAGAGGTCTGTGGTCATTTATGAGCAGCTGAAATCCTCATTCACAGAGGTTATTATGCAGAAGATTTCCCGAGCGGACAATGTCAAGGCGGACGAACTAGCCAAGTTGGCTAGCTCCATTTCTGCATGGCAGTTGGATGAGCATAGTACTACTGAAGAGACTGTAGCTCAGATTGAAGAAGAAGCTGAAGGCAATACCTTAACTGATTGGAGAGATCCAAATGCACAGTTCCTACACAGTGGGAGTACGCCAATCGATGATCAAGGAATCCGACTATTCCGCCGCCGAGCTTCAAGATTCACACTAGTCGGGGATCAACTATATAGGAGAGCCTTCGCTCGACCACTCCTCAAGTGTATCAGGCCAGAGGAGGCCGATTATGTCATGCAAGAAGTTCACGAGGGCATTTGCGGAAGCCACTTTGGGGGAAGGTCTCTGTCTAAGGAGATTATCCTGGCAGGGTATTTTTGGCCAACATTGCAAGTCGACACCCTTAAGTTTGTAGCTGGATGTGAGGTCTGCCAGAGACATCAGCATATAACTCACCAACCAACTGAGCCACTGCGAGTCTCCACAGTGTCTTGCCCATTTGATCAGTGGGGAATGGACATCGTGTGCCCATTTTCAATCGGACCCTAACAAAAGAAGTTTTTGCTGGTGTTGGTGGACTATTTTTCCAAATGGGTGGAAGCTGAGCCTCTTGCACACATCACGGAGGTCGCAGTGATGAAGATCCTGTGGAATGACATTGTCTGTAGGTACGACATTCCTCACAAATTGGTGTCGGATAATGGCTGACAGTTTGCAGGGCACAAACTCAAAGAATGGTTTGAAGGGCTGGGTATTCGACAAGCTTTCACTTCGATCGCATACCCCCAAGGA
Organism: Boesenbergia rotunda; assembly: GCA_024364735.1. NCBI lineage: Eukaryota > Viridiplantae > Streptophyta > Magnoliopsida > Zingiberales > Zingiberaceae > Boesenbergia > Boesenbergia rotunda. The sequence continues at coordinate 72,153 of JAGFNQ010002723.1, forward strand.
AATGGCCAAGCTGAGGTCGTGAACCGGGAGATCATCAGAGGGCTCAAGATAAAACTGGATCACGTCGGAGGTGGCTGGGTCGAAGAGTTCCCTAGTATTCTATGGTCCTACTGTACCACTCCAAGAGAAGGAACAGGTGAGACTCCTTTTCAACTTGTGTATGGAGTTGAGGTCGTGATCCCGGTGGAGGTAGGAGAGGAGTCGGTCCAGCGGCAACATTATAATAAAGAAGACAATGATCAAGAGCGGTTGATTGACCTGGACCTGGTGGCAGAGGTACAAGACAAAGCAGCTGCTTGGTTACTAGCCTACAGGCAGCGTATGCAACAAGCATACAATCGTCGCGTGATTGTCCGTAGTTTTGAAGTCGAAGACAAAGTCTAGAAGAGGATCAAACCTGTTGGTGATCACGGAAAGTTGGAACTGCAATGGGGTGGACCCTACATTGTCGCCAGAAAGCTCATCGGAGGTAGCTACTATCTAGAGGATGACAAGGGCAAGAGGCTGGAGAGACCACGACATGCCAATCATCTCCGACCACATCGTACTCGGTGAGATTTTGAGATGTCCAAATGTATTATATTCTTGTTAGCACTGCTTTGCCGTTTTAGTAATCAAAGAAACAAACAAGATGTCTCTTAAAGGACCCAAAGTACTTGCCTGATAGAACCCTACTACCTCGCGGTGTTGCAGATGCCCAAGGTGAGTAAGCCAGATCGTGGTACTGCGGATGCCCGACCAGGGCCGCTAAAACCCTACTACCTCACGGTACTGCAGGTGCCCGAGGTGAGTAGGTCTGGTCGTGGTGTTGCGATGCCCGACCAGGAGCTGCTAAAACCCTACTACCTCGGGGTGCTGCGGATGCCGAAGTGAGTAGGCCTGGTCGTGGTGCTGCGGATGCCCGACCAGAAGTTGCTAAAACCCTACTACCTCATGGTGCTGGCGGGATGCCCGGCCAGGAGCTGCTAAAACCCTACTACCTCGCAGTGCTACGGATTCTCGAGGTGAGTAGGCCTGGTCGTGGTGTTGCGGATGCCCGACTAGGAGCTGCTAAAACCCTACTACCTCGCAATGCTGCGGATGCCCGAGGTGAGTAGGCATGGTCGTGGTGCTGCGGATGCCCACCAGGAGCTGCTAAAACCCTACTACCTCATGGTGTTGCGGATGCCCAAGGTGAGTAGGTCTGATCATGGTGCTGCGGATGCCCGACCTGGAGCTGCTAAAACCCTACTACCTCATTGTGTTGCTGATGCCCGAGGTGAGTAGGCCTGGTCATGGTGCTGCGGATGCCCGACCAGGAGATGTTAAAACCCTACTACCTAATTGTGCTATTGATGCCCGAGGTGAGTAGGTCTGGTCATGGTGCTGCGGATGCCCGACTAGGAGGTGTTAAAACCCTACTACCTCACGGTGCTACGGATGCCCGAGTGAGTAGGCCTGGTTGTGGTGCTACGGATGCCCAACCAGGAGATGCTAAAACCCTACTACCTCGCGGTGTTGTGGATGCCGGAGGTGAGTAGGCCTAGTCGTGGTGCTGCGGATGCCCGACTAGGAGGTGCTAAAACCCTACTACCTCGTTGTGCTGCAAATATCCGAGGTGAGTAGGCCTAGTCGTGGAGTTGCGGATGCCCAACCAGGAGCTGCTAAAACCCTACTACCTCGCAGTGTTGCGGATGCTCGAGGTGAGTAGACCTGTTCGTAGTGTTGCGAATGCCAACCAGGAGCTGCTTAAACCCTACTACCTTGCGGTGTTGCAGATGCCCGAGGTGGGTAGACCTAGTCGTGGTGCTGCAGATACCCAACGAAGAGTCGAAAAAGCCCTACCACCTTTAACCATGAACCCAAGCAGGGGTTGTCGGAATACAGAGGGGGAGGGAAACCAACACGTAGCGGACCAGATATAAAAGAGCACCATCAGGCATTGAAGGCACACATGATATTTAATCATTGCTAGAGGACACATATTATAGAGGGTGCATAGAGAATACAATCATTGGACCCCGCAGAGGAGGTTGCTCCTTTGTTCGAGCTCTCCTCTATTGCCTTGTCATCTCCCTTTGGTCGCCAAGGTAGGAGTCGTCTCCTTATGGCTGCTGAGTTAAAAGTCATCTTCGTTGTGGCTATGACCTCTTGGTCCTTCATTAGAAGTAAAGTGAGGCCAGCCCTGAAGGTAGAAGTAGGTCATTTAAGGCCGAATACGTTCTCAAGAGAAGTCATGATTACAAAGAAACAGAAAAGACTCTGGGTACACAAGGTAGAGGGGCAAAAAGGTTCCATTCAAAAGCCTTGATTACATTTGTTGATTACATTCGATTCACATTTGGAAACAACAAAGTAAAATACAAAGAGAGGCAAAACTACAGTTCTTCCCTCTTGGTCGACGCTCATCTCGGGCCGGTCTTCTTGGCCTGCTCGTCTCAGCCTGGTTCTTCCCTCTTGGTCGACGCTCGTCACGACCCGGTCTTCTTGGACTGCTCGTCTCAGCATGGCGCTTCCCTCTCGGACGCTTGCTCCTTGGGTCGGGGAAGAACACTTGGTCTTCAACTCGCTTGCTCCTTGAGTCAGAGAAGAACACTTGGTCTTCAACTCGCTTGCTCCTTGGGTCGGAGAAGAACACTTGATAGCATAAGGAGCAAGGGTAAAAAATGCTCAAAACAAAGTAGGCAAAAAGTATGTTCATTCAATTCAGATGATTACATATTTAGTACATCAAAAAAAAGAAAAAAATACAGGAAGCAAAAAAGAAAATACAGGGCACAGGTCTGGGAAGAGCTATTATGGATCCTTCTCTTTAGGCGAGAGCTCATCCCAAACCTGACCGACGCTTAAGGCGCTCAGGTCTGCGTCTGGTGTCAGCATTGGGCTTCTAAAGTTGACTGATGGCACCATTGATGCCCTGTTTTAGGCGCTTCAAGACCTTCCGAGCCAGAATGTCACCAAATTCATCAGACTGTAGAAACTTGGCCATGAACTCTGCCTCAGCCTCCGTCAATTGCGTTGCTTTGTCAATCTTGTATCTTTGCAGTTCAGCTTCAACTTCATTCTTGGCAACCTTCAATTCGACCACTTCCCAAGATAGTCGGTCATGAGCATCTAATGCTCCCTTGAGTTTTTGGGAGGTGGTCGAAGCTTTGGCCTTAGCTCGAGCAGTGTCCTCCTGAAGATCAAATACTTGTGCAGCCACCGTCTTTATTGCATATTCTTGCTTGGCTAGCAGACTCTCCTGTTCCTTTATCCGACCGTTCAGGGTTTCTGTCGAAGACTCCAGGATCTTGACGCTTGTTGATAGCTTCTTCTCCTGAGCCTGGATCTGATCCCGCTCCTGGGTTATCACGAGCAGGTCGTCGGAGAGAGCTTTATTCTTGTCCGACAGTAACTGCTCTCATTGGTGATGATCATGCAAGGCCTCTTTGGAGGCCAGTAGGGTGTCAAGGCAATGCTCTACCTTCACCCTTAAGGCTTTGCTAACCTCCAGCTGCAAGCGACCTGCCTCGCGGGTGCAACCTCCCTCCTGGAGTGCAGCTGGCGCCCCGCAGCGATGCAGTCATGAGCGGCCTGCAACAAAGAAAAGCAAAGGTTAGAATATGTAAGCAAAAGTGAGAGGGATAGAATATAAATACCTATAGCAGTGACTGGTGTAGTTTAGCCAGAGGCCCGGCCGACTCGGCCAAGCTCCCCAGCGCATCCGAAGGGGGGATGTGCTCAACTTCCATGCAATATAACCCCAATGTCATATTTTATGCATGATCCTCAAACCCAATGTGTCAAATCCCTAGGATTGAGACTTCAAATCCGTCTCCACATCCTTTGGCACACTCCATGGTCTATCTAGACTTTCAGAAGAAATCCTCCCGAGATCCATTGACCATGGGTCCCAACTTGACTCCTAGAGCTTCCCCTTGAGCTCTTAGCCTTAGCCACCTCCCTAGGTGACTCAACAAACACTAGGCCACGCTAGTGTACCTCAGGTGACTCTTGGCCTACAACCTTAACTTACTTAACTTTGGACACCTTGTCCTTGGTTAAGCACTTCTTCCCTTTAACTTTGGACAACTTGTCCTTAATTAAGGTCTTTGTACCCTTAAATGACACTCCCTTGCCATTCTTGGATTTCTCCTCCTTGCCATAGTTATATGCTACCCTAGCATATTTCTTTTCATTGGCATCGGAGAACTTAAATTGTTATCCTAAACCCGATCTATCATTTTTAGGGTTTTGACCACCGAACACCATACCTAAACCCTTAGATCCAATAGTGAATCTATCTAGGGTTTTCTCTAATTTATCAAGCTTTGCCCGTAAAGCTTGATTCTCCCTTTTTAGGTTCTTAAACCTAGAGTCAACATGTTCACTTTGGACATTCCTAGACCTACCCATTCTAGACATGTGTCTCCCCTTCTGAGATTAATGCTTTGGTCCTTAGGTCTAATGGTCTTGAATTTATCATGATGCATGATTTTCCTAGGGTTTTGATCTACAATATTAACCTTACTCCTATCATGATATTTAAATCCAAAATTATGCATGGTAAATAACTTCCATTATTTTTAACATGCATAGAGGAATTTGAATTATGCTTAAAGTTAGGCATTACCTCCTTTACCCTTGTAGCTCCCCTTGATGTGAGCTTTTCTTCTTCTCCTTCCTCTCCCATTTTCTCAAATGCTCTAATTTCTTGAATTCTCCTTTCCTTGAGCATTTGGTGTGGTAGTGTCCTAGCTCACCACACGTGAATCACCTTATATACTTCTTCTCCTTCTTTTCCCTACAACCCATGTTAGAATTTAAAAAATTGACTTGGTTTGAGGGTTACCTCCTTTTTCTTACCCTTTGGACACTTGTCCTTATAGTGTCTCTTTTTATTACACCCAAAGTAAATAATGTGGTCCTTTGACTTTGCCTTGGTGGATGTGGAAGCTTCTTCTTACTCCAGTATTGAGGATGATCTCTCCTCCCCCTTAATCCTTGAAGTGAAGACTTCTTCTTTCCCTTTTGATGAAGTGGATGATTCTTAAATTTCTTGTGTCACTTCACTTGAGGAGATGGATGAATCTTTTTCTTCTTTCTCCTCCTCATCGGATGTTGAGCTTCTTTCCTCTTCCGATTGGTCCTTCTCCTCTTCTTGGACCATTAAGCTCATTTCTTTGGGCTCTTCCACTACTTGAGCTTGTGTAGGATTTTCATGAAGCGCTAATATCTTGGTCCATAATTTGTGCGTATTTTTATATTCATCTACACGTCTAATCGAATCGTTAGGAAAAATATTAAGCAAAATTGAAATTACCTTATCATTTGCCTTTGATTGTGTTTGTCGCTCCTCATTTCAATATCACGGTCGAAGCTTTTTCCCATGTTTATCTTTCGGTACATCAAATGGTTCTTCTAACGCGATCATGAGATCCAACCCATGCCGAACCAAGTCTTTGTCCGCATCCTCCAATAGTCGAAACTCTCGCGGTCGTAGGGAGGTGGAACATTGATATCGTCTCGTAATCTTTCTTCGATAGCAATTTCCTCTAACTTTTTGCTCTCCCAGCGGTTAGTCCGTAGACAAGCGACCCTGGCTCTTATACCACTTGTTGGGATCAATGTACGGCTAGAGGGGGTGAATAGCCGTTCACCCACTTCAATCGCGATTTTCTTCCTACACATTGTTAGTGCGCAAGAGGAATAACAAATAACAAACCTAACAACTAAGAAGACAAACCGATTTACGTGGTTCGGAGATAAGGCTCCTACTCCACGGCTGTCTGTAAGGTGGACTATCCTGATCCGTCAGTGGATGAGTCCCCAGAAGACCTCCGGCTAGCTCTTGTCGCTCCTTATGGGTGGAGAAACCTCGCCACAAACTTTTTACAACTCCTGAGCACTTGTAGACTACTAATAAGCTTTAACCAAGCCTATTTCGTCAACCTTTGCTCAGCCAAACTGAGCTCTCTTAAATAGAGCTCACAGCTGAAAATAGTCATTACCAGTCGACTGGTCCAAGCACCAGTCCACTGGTCCACCTTGGATTTTAACATTACAGCCCAACGTTCGAATTCCAGCCGACACCAATCGACTGCACCTAAGATCAGTCGACTGATCTTTCTGTGCACTTCATCAGTCGACTGATCCAAGCATCAGTCAACTGCTCTACCCCTAAACCTAGGGTTTCCCTTCCCGAGTATAATTCTCTCAGCACTCGGACCCTCACGACTTAGCTAACCCTTCTAACAGCCTCGACCTGCTGCCTTCAAGCCTTCTTTGACTTTGTCTCTCGTCCCTCGGATGCATACAAACCCGCGGCTCGTTCTCATGTCATCCTTCGCGTATGCCTCAAAGTTTGCTTCCCTCGGCTTATCTTTCCTGCTTTGTCCACGGTCCCTCCATCCAGCAGGCTCAACCTGTTGCCTTCAAGTCTTCTTCATCTTTAGCTCTCATCCTCGGATGCATACGAACCTTCGGCTCATTCTCATGTCATTCTTCGCATATGCCTCGAAGTTCACTTCCCTCGGCTCGTCGTTCCTACTTTGTCCACGGTCCCTCGGATGCATACAAGCCCACGGCTTATCTCCTCATGCCATCCTTCACCGGACCCGAAGCTGTCCAGCTAAGTCCATGTGCATCATGCAAACCTGCACACTCAAATACATATATCAAACACAAGGGTGAACCTAACTTAAACCCTTTGCCCAAACATCAAAATACATGGTCACTCCGGACCATAGATAGCTCCAACACTATCTACTTTCCTCGCCTGGCGTCTGGAGCATCGGTCGCGGTGGCTAGGGCATCTTGGCGTTCGGGAGTGGAGGAGGGCATCTTCCGGATGCTCTTGGACAGTGGCACCACATCCTCCTCCTCGATGATGGGCTGAAGCTCTAAAGAGGTGAGTTTCCTCAACCTCTTCAGAGGGGTTGGCTTCTGGGCGAGCTGCTTCCTCCTCGGCTGCTTCAGGTGCCACCGAGTCGACTGGAAGTGCAGGCACGACCTCTCCATCTCCCGCCTTGATGAGGGAGGAGGAAGAATCACCCGCGGGCTCAGTGGGCAGCTCTGTTGCCCCTTGATCCTTGGGTTGTTCTGTCGTTCCTAGGTCCAGGGACTGCTCCGGTGCTTCCTGGTCCATGGACCGCTCTGCCACCTCCTTAAAGCCCTCATCCGGATCGGCCACCGATGTAGGAGGAGCCTGAGCAGGAACCAGGACCTACTCGTTGGCATGCTCCTGTTGGGTTTCAGTTGCTTGCGCATGGGAATCATCTCCATATCTCCGGATTAAATTTCATTAATTGAAACAAATCTGGATGGAGAGTAATTACCCAAGCAACCGACTCATCATCGTACTAATTGATTCGAGTGACTACTTGAATAAACTTGTTGTTCAAGCATCTAACTCATCTAATCAATTAGCCACGGAATAGACGATGAATGGATCGCCTATTTTTGTGTTTATCATCGAGGTCCATGATAATTATCAACATGAAATATAAACATATGATAATACAAGATGTAAAGGAACCAAAATAAGAAATTATACCTCTTATTTACCTCGCGATCTTCTATTGTAGACCTATCCTCTTCTTGGACGTCGTGTGGGCGATGATCTTCCAAGAAACAACGTCACCAAGGCCACTACCTTCCTTCCTCTTGCTTGCGCCAAACCCTAAGAAGAGAAGCACCCTCCCCTCCTTCTCTTGCGCCGACCACCAAGAAAGAGGTGGTCCTCCTTGCACCGGCCACTTTTCCCTCTCTTGGTGTTGCACGCCCAACAAGAAGAAAGAAAATCTTTCTTCTTGCTTGACCTAGCGGAACACCTAAAGGAAGAAGAGGAAGGAATAGAGGAAGAAGATGAAGACTCCTCTTCTTGCTTGCGCCAGCCAACTCTTCCTCTCCACTTGCGCCGCCGGCCTCTTGCACCTTGATGAGGATGCGCCGACCAACCCTAGCCTCCTTGTGTCGCCGGCCAATAAGGGAGAAAGGAGAAAGAAGAGAGGAAGAGAAGAATTCTCTTCTTCTTTTGCTTGCCGCCCCCTTGCACCTTGATGAAGCCAGTGCCAACCCTAGGAGAGAGGTTGAGAGGAGAGAAGAGAATTAGGTTATGTGGTTATCCCTTGGTCTCATGACACATGAGGTATTTATAGGCTACAATAGGGACCATGAGGAGGAGTTGGGTCTTGGCCTCCAAATGGATCAAAGTCCGATCCATTAATGATAATCCAATCCACTAAAGGATCATCATTGAACTACCTCACCAACCCCCATAATTAAATATGGCTCCATCTATTGTTGGGTTCTCCCGGCACCAAAACATAAAATACAGTGGAAACAAGAACCCTCGAGCGATCTATGCGAAAGAAAAACTCGTACAAAGTTTATCTATCTAATAGATCTATCTAAGTGTATACCTTTGGAGTGTGCCCTTTGCTTATCCCGCTCGTCCAAGATGCGCCAGATCTCTTGCACGTTCAAGTGTCCGTGCCTCTATTCGTATCCACACGGACACAATCTCTCAACTTCGGGAGAACTACCTTAGTTGTGCTAGCAACTTGAGGTAGCTCGCAGAATACCAAAAACCCTACAATAGGGTTTCGGCCAAAAGAGGAAGATGAGGGAGGGAAGAGGATAGGGAAGAAGCTCTCATCCAAAGTCACAAGACCCTCTTTTATACTCATCCTATGAATATGAAGATGTTTGTGTCTCTTTGGCTTCCTTCATTAATATCAATAAAGAGCACATCTTTTCATGTGGTTCTTTATCTTTTCCCATGCAAGAAAAGAATCTTTTCTTTTTTCCTTCATTAAACACTTTAATGAATTTTCCCTGTAATCCCGACCGGGCCTCTCGGGCTTCCGACCAGGTCTCCCGACCAAGTCTGCCGAGCAAGTCGCCGAGCTCCCGACCCAGTCTGCCGCGTACCGAGCCCCGACCTAGTCTGCCGAGCTCCCAGCTCAGTCTCCCGAGTGACGAGCTCCCGACCCAGTCTGCCAAGCTCCCAGTTCAGTCTGCCGAGCTCCGACCCAGTCTGCTGAGCTCCCAGCTCAGTCTGCCGACTGCCGAGTGCCGAGCTCCGACCCAGTCTGCCGAGCTCCCGGCTCAGTCTGCCGAGTGCCGAGCTCCCGACCCGCGTTCCCGAGTTCCCAACTCGAGCTCCCGAACTGACCTCCCAAGTTCCTAACTCGGGCTCAGATCTCCCGAGTTCCCAACTCGGGCTTCCCGAAGCATCATGTCCTTAGTGTGTGACCCAATAGGTTCTAGTGACGTTGGCAATGTGCCTAAACGCTTTAGACATATAAGCAATGAGCAGCATCTAGCAATGCATCATTGCTACCCAAGTAACAAGAAAAGTCGAGATCCGACTAAACCTCCGTGACTATGATAATGTATGACCTTGTCCATCTATCCTTGATATCTAGATTGACCAATGAGGCATAGACCGTGTCATCCTCAGTCAATCTTGTGTTTCTTGATCCCCGAGTAGACTCACTCAAACAAATGAGCTCAATATCTCATATTGACTCATTTGAGCATGGCCATGCGTTTTAGTAGTCCTACTCGATCAAGGGGCCCATAGATATCACTCCATCATATGGGAGGGATAGATCACATTTACATCACTCACATCCTCCGCATAATTTATTACATATCCAGTGATCGTCTTTATAGTCCACCCTGTTACGGGTGACGTTTGACGATACCAAAGTACATAACTCCTTATGTAGGGAACCGTAGTGACTTCAGGTCCAAGGACTATTCATACTAATAGTCACATGAGAAAGTTTATGACACTCATATGACAATCTATGAAACTTTCTCATGGTGGGTCAATTCAGTACACATTCTCCAATGTATACCCATGTGTCAACTTGATATCACATATCCATGACTTGTGAGCTCAAGTCATCAGTTGACCTACATGCTAGTCTCCATGCATTAATATTATCCTTGAATATTAATGCTCGACTTAGTTTAGTGTAGTGTTCTCTACATCATCTCACAATCGATTCAACCAATTGATATGATGTAGATAAGAACCTACTATACAAGGACATTATTATACTTAGTTATTTGACACAAATACAAAGTAAGTATAATAACCAAACATGCTTTTATTAATGATAGAATATGATACAAAATGTCCCTAGTCAATTATCACATAATTGACTCTAGGGATCCTACTAACAATCTCCCACTAGCACTAGTGACAATCACTGTAATATATAATACCCAGTGACCTGGTATGACCATCATGCTTCTTTTGTGCCAAAGCCTTGGTCAAAGGATCTACGATGTTAAAATCAGTGTATACTCTGCATATCCTCACATCTCCTCTATCGATGATCTCTCGAATGAGATGGAAGCACCGTAGTATGTGTTTGGTCCGCTAATGCGAGCGAGGTTCCTTAGCCTGCGCAATAGCCCCATTGTTGTCACAATAGAGGTCTATCGGGTCTGCTATGCTAGGAACCACACCAAGCTCTGTAATGAACTTCCGGATCCAAACAGTCTCTTTTGCCACCTCAGACACGGCAATATACTCGGCCTCTGTTGTAGAATCTACAACTGTGTCCTGCTTCGAACTCTTCGAGCTCACAGCGCCACCATTCAGACAAAATACATACCCTGACTGCGATCTAAAATCATCCCTGTCTGTTTGGAAGCTTGCGTCACTGTAACCCTTTACAGCTAGCTCCTCAGTGCCTCCAAATATCAAGAAATATTCTTTAGTCCTTCGTAAGTACTTAAGAATGTTCTTGACAACTATCCAGTGACATTCACCTGGATCTGACTGGTACCTGCTCGTCATGCTCAAAGCATACGAGACATCTGGACGAGTACAAAGCATGGCGTACATGATAGAACCTATAGCGGATGTATAAGGGATCTGATCCATACGATCTCTCTCCTCCTTAGAAGAGGGACATTGAGTCTTTGAAAGACTCACACCATGTGACATCGACAGAAATTCCTTCTTAGAATTCTGCATGGCAAAACGATTAAGCACCTTGTCAATATATGTACTCTGACTTAAGCCAAGCAATCTCTTAGACCTATCTCTATAGATCATGATGCCTAGGATATAGACTACTTCACCTAAGTCTTTCATTGAGAAATAATTCCTGAACCAAGTCTTTACAGACTGTAGTGAAGGAATATCATTCCCAATGAGGAGTATGTCATCTACATACAAGATCAGGAAGATAACTGTGCTCCCACTAACCCTCTTGTAGACACAGGGTTCATCTTCATTCTTGATGAAACCAAACGCTTTGATTGCATCATCAAATCGAAGATTCCAGCTTCGAGAAGCTTGCTTTAGCCCATAAATGGACCTTTGCAACTTACATACCATTCCAGTATGCTCCGGATCTACTAAACCCTCAAGTTGTGTCATGTACACATCCTCAAGTAGATTCCCATTTAGGAATGCGATTTTGACATCCATCTGCCAGATCTCGTAATCATGGTAAGCTGCAATAGCAAGCATGATCCGAATAGACTTAAGCAACGCAACTGGTGAAAAGGTTTCATCATAGTCAATACCATGAATTTGCTTGAAACCGTTGGCTACCAATCGCCCTTTATAGGTATGCATGAGTCCATCCATGTCAGTCATTCTTCTAAAGACCCACTTACACCCTATGGGTTTAATTCCCTCGGGTGGATCAACCAAAGTCCATACTTGGTAGTGTACATGGATTCCATTTCGGACCTCATGGCTTCTAGCCATTTCTCAGAATCTGGGCTCACCATAGCTTCTTGATAGGATGTAGGCTCATTCAACTCAATAAGCGTAACGTCATCATGGTCAGACAAGAGAAAAGAGTATCTCTCAGGCTGACGACGTATCCTATCAGATCTGCGAGGAGGTTAGTCAACTTGAATAGCTTGTTGTTCCACAACTTCTTGTGCAACAACCTCATGATCCACAACATCATGTGGTGCCTGTTCAATGTCCATTAAGTCCTCAGTGTTATCTGTATCTTGAACTTCTTCAAGATGGATTTTACTCCCACTAATTCCTCTAGAAATAAACACTTTTTCTAGAAAAACGTCATTTCTAGCGACAAACACTTTGCCAAGTGTGGGATTGTAAAAGTAATATCCCTTTGTTTCCTTGGGATATCCTACAAAATAGCACTTATCAGATTTGGGTCCTAGTTTATCTGAGACTTGACATCGAACATAAGCCTCACAACCCCAAATTCTCATAAAAGACATTGTGGGACTCTTCCCAGTCCATATCGTATATGGTGTCTTTATAATAGCCTTTAATGGAGCTCGGTTAAGTGTGAAAAGAGCTGTCTCTAGAGCGAATCCCCAGAAGGAAGTAGAAAGATCTGTCTGACATATCATTGATCGTACCATATCTAATAGAGTACAATTTCTCCGCTCGGACACACCATTCCACTGTGGTGTTCCAGGTGGAGTGAGTTGGGATTGTTGATGCAGTCTGACCCTGATTGTTGTTTTGGTGTTGACATCGATTTTAGTTTAGGTTGATGATTATGATTATCGTTAAGTCCTAATCAGGGATTAGACACGGAGTGATTGGAAAATCCTAGCTTGGAGGGCTAGGTGGTGAAAAGTCCTAACTTGGAGGGTTAGGTGTGACAAATCCTAGCTTGGAGGGCTAGGTGTTGAAAAGTCCTAATTCGGAAGGGTTGGGTGAAAAGTCCTAGCTCGGAGGGCTAGGTGAAAAGTCCTAACTTGGAGGGTTAGGTGAAAAGTCCCAACTTGGAGGGTTAGGTGAAAAATCCTAGCTTGGAGGGCTAGGTGTGGAAAAGTCCTAACTCGGAAGGTTGGGTGAAAAGTCCTAGCTTGGAGGGCTAGGTGAAAAGTCCTAACTTGGAGGGTTAGGTGAAAAGTCCCAACTGGAGGGTTAGGTGAAAAATCCTGGCTTGGAGGGTCAGGTCCTAGCTTGGAGGGCTAGGTTAGATGAAACCCTAGCTTGGAGGGCAAGGTTGGAACCCCTGGATCGGTCTGGTGATCGATCAGGGAGGTTGGCATGGTACTCCTTCGTGGATCGGTCTGGTGACCGATCCAGCGATGACTAACCGATTTGGTGACCGATCAGGGAGTATGCGTTTCGCTCACTGCACAGTTCCTGATCGGTCTGGTGACCGATCAGGGAGCACACGAGTGGGTTGAGTTCCCCTGCTGATCTGCTCCTGATCGGTCCGATGACCGATCAGGGAGCATCCAGTAGGGTTTTGGCAAACCTACTGATCGGCTCCTAATCGATCTGGTGACCGATCAGGGAGAAACTGTGACCCATCAGGCTGAACGATCAACTGTCGCGAGGTTTCTCAACCTGACCGATCAGGCTGGAGCCTGATCGGTCTGGGAGTAGCCTGATCGGTCTGGTGACCGATCAGCTAGTGGATTCCGAGCGGGATTGTGGCAAGCTGATTGCAGGATCGGTTTGGTGACCGATCTGGTGACCGGTCAGGGTAACCGATCATACGAGCTTGCGATTCCATGTTTCTCACGGCGGACCGATCAGGCTGGAGCCTGATCGGTCTGGGATAGTTCTGATCGGTCCGGTGACCGATCACTTTAATTCAAATTGCATTGTCAGACGCTCTGATCGCGTCTAAACGTATCTGATTCTCTGCGCTTAACATCTGATACTTGATTTTCTGATTGATATGCTGTGCTAATGCTCTGATTAAGCTGCAGGTGACAGGGATGGATTCAAACACTCAAGGGAGAGTCAAAGGAGGCCTTTCCTTGGAATAGGTTTGTCCATTTGCCATCTCAGGTTGCAACGGGCGCTGGCGCTGGCTGGAGCTGCTGACTGGGGCTAGGCTGAGAGAAGCTCAGGGAGTCCAGGAGAGCTCAGCAGGCTGGTGGTTGCAGGTGAGCAGCTGGAGGCTATAGGGAGATGGTGTCACCTGACGTTCAGTGGAGAAACAAAAGGAGCGTAGCGGAGAAGAGCAGTGTAGAGTTCTGTGAAGAGACTTCTAGCTTGAGTTCTTTTTGCGCGATCATTTTTCTCCACATTGTGCTTGTGCGATTACTTCCATCATCTTGAGCAAGCAACTGTGATCTTAGAGGCAACCATTGATTACTTGGGCACTTGAAAGAAGGAACAAGGAGCTTGAGTTCATCAGCGAGAAGACACGGAGAAGGGTGTTCTTGCGTGAGAGCTGCGCTGGTTGGAGCTCGGGAGAAGCTTGCTTGTGTTCTTATCTGTTCTAAGTGCTGAGTAAGATCTTTCTTGTGTTTCATTGTGCTTAAGACTATATCTCTGTTGAAACGCTGTGGAGAGGTTACTCCACCAAGAAGGAGGTTGCATTTTATCCGGTGTTCACCGGGGCTTGGTCTGCCGACGATCAAGGGATCGCCCACCTTAAGGGCACGCCAAGGAGTAGGGGTAAGTTATCCCCGAACCTTGTAAATCCTCTTGTTAGCGTTTTGCATTTGTGCTTAGCTAGGTTTTATTTCTGCATACTCTGTTTTCTTTAGCTTCCGCTGTGCTACTAATCTTTGAGTCGCAGAAATTTCAAAAACACAAAGTTTCGATGTCTAGCTACATTCACCCCCCCCCCCTCTCCAGTCATCCAAGGTCCAACAAGTGGTATCAGAGCTTGGGGCTCTGTACAAGCGAATTAACAACCGAGAGCTATCAAGAATGGCTTTGAGAGAAGGCTTCTCCACCACCCGACCTCCTTTCTTCGATGGAGCAGATTTCCAATATTGGAGATCGAAGATGGAGTACTACCTAAAGATGGACATCAACACTTGGTTCGCAGTGAAGGAGGGTTTCACCCCTCCAAAGGATGATAAAGGCAAGTAACTCGAATCATGGCGTTGGTCAGCTGAACAAACCCGAAAGAGTGAAGCCGACGCGAAGGCGGTGGTGACCCTACAATGTGGCATGAACAAAGACCAACTCATCAAGGTTGGTCCATTTTCAAGTGCAAAAGACTTATGGAACAAGCTCATCGAACTCCATGAGGGAACCCGAGACTCAAGAATCGCCAAGAGGGACTTATTCCTCAATCAACTTCAAAACCTCTCCATGAAGGAGAATGAGACTGTAAGTGAGCTCCACAGCAGATTCAAAGAGGTATTGAATGGTCTCCTCTCAATTGATGAAAAGGTCGAAAATCGCGACCTTGTGAGGTATGTGTTAAAAGCATTTCCAAGGAATGCTTTGTGGTCATCCATGGTGGATGCCTACAAAGTTTCCAAGGATTTATCAATTGTTAAACTAGATGATCTATTTTGTGAAATGGAATTACATGAGATGGCTAACAAAGGCCCCAAGGAAAAGGGGATTGCCTTAGTTGCAAGGGACCGATCCAACAAGAAGAAGAAGGAGAAGAAGAAGGAGAAGGAAGTCTCCTCATCTTCTTCCTCATCCGAATTCGAGTCCGAATCCGAGGAAGATGGCAGCGGGTCTTCTTCCTCCGAGATGGCAAATTTTGTGAGAAGGATGATGAGAAGGGGTTGACGCTTCAAGGGTAAAGGTCACCCTAGTGAAGCTAAAGTTGATAAGTCTAATGCTTCTTGTTATGAGTGTGGCAGGAAAGGGTACTTCAAGAGTGAATGCCCAAAGCTAAAGAAGAAGGAGGAGAAATCCAAGAAGAAAGAGGAGAAATCAAAGAAACAGAAGAAGGCCTTGAAGGCCACTTGGGATGAGTCCTCCTCAAGCTCATCGGATGAAGAGGAGGAGAAGAGCACAAGGCATGTGGCACTCATGGCTCTTGGAGAAGAAAACAGTGATGAATCCTCCGACTCCTCGAACGCGGCTTCATCATCTTCGGATGATGAAGAGGTAACCTCTCCCGAACTTGAAAAATGTTATAGAGTAATTGCATGTTTAACCAATATGTTGAAGAAGTCAAAAAATAGGGTTAAATCATTGCAATTAGAAGTTGAACAATTGAAATCATCTAGGGATGAGAACATAGATGATTTACATGTTGAAATGTTAGAGGATGAAATTAAATCTTTGAAAATTGAGATTGAACATTTGAAATCCTCCAGGGTTGAGGATGTAGACGATTTGCATGATGAATTGTTAGAGGATGAAAATAAATCATTGAAGAGTGAAGTTGAGAGACTCAAGAATATTCTTGAGAAGTTCTCAATTAGCTCAAAGACCCTAGACATGATCTTGAATGCCCAAAAGGCGGTCTATAATAGGGCCGGTATTGGTTACCGACCCAAAGAACCTTCATTTGTGTCCTTAATGTCTAGGACTAGTGTTAGGCCACTTAAGACACCCATGGTTCTAAAGAAAGTTGTCAAGGCATGGGTGCCTAAGTCTTGTCTAGTAGGTGCTTTAGGTTCCAAGGTTTGGGTACCTAAAACTTCTATTTTTCGAATTGTGTAGGTTATGATTGAGGGGGAGCATCTATCAACTTGGTTCGTTGATAGTGGATGCTCCAAACATATGACCGGGGATAGATCATTGTTTACCACACTTCAAAGAAAAAGTAGAGGTAATGTTTCATTTGGTAACAATGGTAGTCTTAAGGTCATAGGAATAGGAGATATTCAAATATCCGAATGTCTTAGAATTAAGAATGTCCTTCTAGTCAAGGGGATGATATTTAATCTCCTAAGTGTCAGTCAATTGTGTGATGCGGGTTACACAATTGATTTTCAATCAAGTCAATGTCTAGTTAGACAACATGACAACCTTGACACGGTACTAGTAGGAACTAGAGTAGATAACATTTACCAAGTTTCCTTTAAAAGTGCTATAAATGTTTTTTCTAAGTGTCTCATGTCAAAAGAAGAGGAGTCCACCCTTTGGCACCGGAGGTTAGCACATGTTAACATGAAGAACATCCAGAAGTTAGCCAACAAGGGATTAGTTCGTGGCTTACCAAGCATCAAGTATGAAAAAGATAAACTTTGTGATGCATGTCAAATGGGTAAGCAAACCAAATCTGCACATAAAGGTAAAAGCGCTGTAAGTACTTCTACCGCATTAGATTTACTTCATATGGATTTGTTTGATTGTAGCACTATCATATCATTGAATGGAAGTAGATACTACTTTGTTATCATTGATGATTTTACTAGATATACATGGACTTATTTTCTGAAATATAAGGATCAAACCTTAGATGTTTTCATTTCGTTTTGTAGAAGAGTTGAAAATGAAAAATCATCAACAATTAAGACAATTAGAAGTGATCATGGAGGTGAATTTCAAAACCAACGGTTTTTAGAATTTTGTCAAGATAAAGGTTATAGACATGAGTTCTCCACTCCTAGAACACCATAACAAAATGGTGTTGTAGAGAGGAAGAATCGTGTTCTACAAGAAGCTGCACGAAGCATGCTCAATGAGTACTCACTATCGAGTTACTTATGGGCCGAAGCTGTAAACACGGCTTGCTACGTGCAAAATCGAGTTCTCATACATAGATTCTTAGGTAAGACTCCCCATGAACTTTGGTTTGGAAAACCACCTACGGTTAAACATCTTAGGGTGTTTGGTTGTAAGGTGTTTATCCTAAACACCAAGGACCACCTTGGAAATTTCACGGCAAAGGCTGATGAAGGGATACTGGTCGGGTACTCCCTAGTTAGCAAAGCCTATCGAGTCTACAATAAGAAATCTAGATTGGTTGAAGAGTCTTCTGATGTGGTTTTTGAAGAAATTCCAAAAGCAAATGACCAATCAGAAAATGTAGAAGGAGTTCAACTCGAACTTAGGAGACTAAGTTTGAATGATACTCCAAATGTTGTTGATGGTGATGAGTCTGATGACGGTGAGCCTAGACAACCCATAGATCAGCCGGATCTTGAGGCTGAGCTTGTGTCTAGTGAACCCCTTCAAGAAGCACCACCAACACCTAGGCAAACTAGATTAGCCTCTAGTCATCCCCAAGACCAAATTGTTGGAGATATCCACCATGAGGTTAGGACTAGATCATTCTTTAGGAATGAGGCTAATGAAGTTGCCCTAATTTCTGAAATTGAACCTAGAAAAATTGATGTGGCATTAAATGATCCCGATTGGATCATTGCAATGCAAGATGAACTAGGTCAATTCGAAAGAAGTCAAGTTTGGGACTTAGTCCCTAGACCCAAGAAGACCACCATCATTGGAACCAAATGGGTTTTCAAAAATAAATTGAACCATAAGGGAGAAATCATTAGAAACAAGGCACGCTTAATGGCCAAGGGCTACAGTCAAGTTGAAGGCCTTGATTATGATGCGACCTATGCTCCCGTGGCATGATTAGAGTCCATCCGATTGATGCTCGCATTTGCAGCACATCGTGGTTTCAAGCTATATCAAATGGATGTCAAATCGTCCTTTCTAAATAGTTTAATTAGAGAAGAGGTCTATGTCGAACAACCTCCGGGGTTTGAGAGTACCGAATTCCCAAACCACGTGTTCAAGCTCAAGAAAGCACTTTATGGCCTTAAACAAGCACCCCGAGCTTGGTATGAGCGGTTGTCGACGTTCCTAATTGAAAAAGGCTTTGTTAGAGGCCAAATAGACCCTACACTATTTCTACGTAGAGATGGTGACAATATTTTCGTAGCCCAAGTATATGTTAATGACATAATTTGTGGCTCAAATAACAAGGGCTATTTAAATGAGTTCATTGGACACATGGAAAGTGAATTTGCAATGAGTCTAGTGGGAGAGTTGACTTTCTTCCTTGGACTTGAAATCAAACAAACCTGAGATGGAATCCATGTGCACCAATCGAAGTATACTCAAGAGATGCTTCGAAAATTCAATATGAGTGATTCAAAAGAGGTAACCACTCCCATGGCTACAAACACAAGATTAGACAATGATGAGAGTGGTAAACCCGTTGATTTGACTCAATATCGGAGCATGATAGGTAGTTTGCTATGCCTCACAGCTAGTCGACCTGATATACTTTTTGCTGTGGGTATGTGCGCTAGGTACCAAGTTTGTGCCAAGGAATCTCACTTAATCGTTGTTAAGCGAATTTTGAGATACCTTAAGGGCACAATTGGTGTCGGTCTATGGTACCCCCGTACCGAATCATTTGACCTAATTGGCTATACCGATTCCGACTACGCTGGATGTAAGTTGGATCGAAAAAGCACTAGTGGGGGTTGCCAATTTTTAGGATCATCTCTAGTTAGTTGGTCAAGTCGGAAGCAACATTGTGTTGCTCTCTCCATGACCGAGGCAGAATATATCACCATGGGAGAGAGCGTATCACAATTGTTGTGGATGATTCATACTTTAGAAGACTATGGATTGAGTTACAAAGGTGTGCAAGTGTTGTGTGACAATATTAGCACAATTAACCTAACAAAGAATCCAGTCCATCACTCTAGGACCAAACATATTGAAGTGCGTCACCACTTCATTAGAGATCATGTTGCTAGAGGAGATGTTGTACTCTCATATGTAGAGTTCAAATCAAATTTAGCAGACATTTTCACTAAACCACTCCCCGAAAATGAGTTTAACTTCTTAAGAAGGGAGTTGGGAATGTGTCGCGCTTCATAGGTTTCAAAATGCATTCAAAACCCTTCATGATTAGTTCTAATTGTTGGGAAATAATCGGGTAACTTTGGGGACATCTCACACAAACTATAAGGCTCAACAAAACGTTTTTGTTTGCTAGAAATGGGGTGAGATGCTAGGATCAACTCAATTTCTCAAAATGTCAATGCATCCCTTGAGAAATTAAGTTGACGAGATAAAAATCACTTCGGTGACCAAGTATGGGGAAAATCAATGCATAACACATGTGTATTTGGCTCCATGATCATACTTGGATATTCCAATCAAGGAAACTTGATTGGAGACTTGAATTTGGGGCAATCTTGGTTGAAATAGATTGAATGATTGTTGATTGAGTTTGACTCCACTTGGGTGGAGCAAAGTGATTTGTTCAAACCATAAGGACCTTTGATCCTTGTTTAGGGATCAATTATAGTCAAGGGATCACTTCCAAGATCGATATCCTTCATCAGATCCCTTCAGAAATCGTGTGGAAGTCTGAAACTGAAAGTTTCAGATCGTATCAGGAAGTATCAAGAACCCTGATCGGTCACTGGACCGATCAGGAGTATGACTGATCGGTCACCGGACCGATCTGGCTCTCTCCTGTGGTGATCGGTCCACAGACCGATCAGAGGGGTCACAGAGACTTAGGCGAAATTTTGTCTAAACGATCTGTGTTGGCCTGGATCGGTCCCCGGACCGATCTGGCACCCCGTGGTGATCGGTCCACAGACCAATCAGGGGGCTCACGGAAAAACTCTATGAACCTACTGTTCGCTTCCTGATCGATCAGTCGATCGATCAGGAGCCTGCCTGATCGGTCACCCGACCGATCAGGACCAGGCCAGTCCGATCAGGCCAGAGCCTGATCGGTCTGGGCGCTCCCAGATCGAACGGTGATCCGTTCGATCACATTAAATTTCGGTTGGTGGACCGATCCACCAACCTAATAACTTCGCGAAAACCCCTTATTCCCCAAGCCCTAGCGCCGAAACACCTTCCCAAGCGATCTTCTTCGTGTGTTTCCTCCTCCCTGCGTGAGTTCACTTGCTGTGTGTGAGTTCCTCCAGCGATCTCCTCTGCGAGTGCGATCTTC
>JAGFNQ010002723.1:92726-141733 GCA_024364735.1 Boesenbergia rotunda
TGGTGACCAAGTATGGGGAAAACCAATGCATAACACATTGTACTTTGGACTCCATGATCATACTTGGACATTCCAATCAAGGAAACTTGATTGGAAACTTGATTTTGTACAAACTTGTTTGAATGATTGTTGATTGAGTTTGACTCCACTTGGGTGGAGCAAAGTGATTGTTAACTCATAAGGACCTTTGATCCTTGTTTAGGGATCAATTATAGTCAAGGGATCACTTCCAAGATCGATATCTTTCATCAAATCCTATCAGAAATTAGGGAAGTCTGAAACTGAAAGTTTCAGATCGTATCAGGGAGTATCAGGAACCCTGATCGGTCACTGGACCGATCAGGAGTATGGCTGATCGGTCCCCGGACCGATCTGGCTCCATCCTGTGGTGATCGGTCCACAGACCGATCAGAGGGGTCACAGAGACTTTGCGAAATTGTGTCTACACATTCTGGCTGGCCTGGATCGGTCCCCGGACCGATCTGGCACCCCGTGATGATCGGTCCACAGACCGATCAGGGGGCTCACAGACCACTCTCCGAACCCTACTGTTCGCCTCCTGATCGATCAGCCGATCGATCAGGA
This sequence comes from Boesenbergia rotunda, assembly GCA_024364735.1. NCBI lineage: Eukaryota > Viridiplantae > Streptophyta > Magnoliopsida > Zingiberales > Zingiberaceae > Boesenbergia > Boesenbergia rotunda. Next base: position 93,312 of record JAGFNQ010002723.1, read on the forward strand.
GCCTGCCTGATCGGTCACCCGACCGATCAGGACCAGGCCAGTCCGATCAGGACAGAGCCTGATCGGTCTGGGCGCTATCAGATCGAACGGTGATCCGTTCAACCGCATTAAAGTTTGGTTGGTGGACCGATCCACCAACCGGTTTAATCACGGATTCTCTTCACTTCCCAAGCCCTAGCCGACCAAAACCCCTCAGCGCCGAACCCCCTCTCCTTCTTCCTTGCGCGTGCGATCCTCCTTCCTCTTGCTGTGCGTGTGCGATCCTGCAAGCTCTTCCTTGTTTCCTGCAAGTTCCTTCTTGTTCAAGGTCTTGAGCTCATCTCTTGCGTCGAGAATCTTTTCCTGCGCGAGCTCTTCTTCCAGACTTCAAGATCTTCATCACACATTTCAATGGCACCTAAGTAAGCATTTTTGGTTAGTTCTTTTTCGGATCAGTTCATAGAGTATGTATTTGCGGCTAACCATGTTTTGGTGTTTTATTGTTGTGTCGTGACCTCATGTTTTTGCCATGACCCGTCCTTGCCATGTCTTACCTTTGATCAATGTCTTACCTTATGATTATTTCTCCGTGATCAAATCTGTTGCCATGATCCACACCTACTGATTAAATCTAATTTGATCAATGTCTTACCTTATGTTCACTGTTTGGGTCATTGATTACATCTTGTATTTTGATCAAACCTTAATTTGTATCATGATTCGATTCACTTCTCTTGATCAAACCTACTGTCTTGATCATTCCATCCTTTAGAAGATCATCTAAGGGAAAAGAACCCGTAGAGGGCAGCTCGAAGGGCAAAGCCCCTTCTTCATCTACGCCCTCACGAAGGCCTCAGCCTTCCTCGAGTTCTCGCTTTCCCAATGCTGCCTGCGAGTAGCCTTTTCAGTTCAGGACCTTCAAGTTGCTCTCCTGCCGATCAATTGATGTTCCCTTTCTATCCGAGCACTGCCCCTCCATCATGGAGATAGTCACTTTCTACAACCTTGGCTTTCTTCTCTCCTTGGAGCGAACGATAAACTATGATCTTGTCTCGGAGTTTTACAACAATCTTCAACAAGGGCCTCAAGGTGGTTTCGAATTCACTACCCGTGTCGCAAAGAGGAATCTCGATTTCTCTTATGAGATCTTAGCGGAGTATCTAGGTGGTCGACGATCGCCTAACCTGTATTCTATCTACCCTGAGCTCCCTGACCCGCTATTGGCTCCTTTTGCGGACGTCACACCCGACTCTATTTATCAGCATTTCTTTGGTCATCCCCGCTCAGCCGGGCTTAATGAGTTGGGTCCTGATTTTCCGACCTTTGCAACACTCCGTCTCTCTCCTATCGATTACGGACTCTTCAAGATCATTACAAATTGTATCCTGTCAATCACTTCCAAGCCCTTAGCCGAGATCCGACCCTATCATTGCCTGATGCTTTATGACATGCACCGCCGCATGGACTTTGATATCATGGATATCATGGACTTTGATATCATGCTTTATGACATGCACCGCCGGCCATGCCTTTTGGTCATGTCATCACCGACTGGCTTATGTCAGTAGGTGTGGATGTCACCAAGGGCAGGACAGTGCCCATGGTCCGACAGGATTGCAGACTTGGCCGGCGGGCATTTGCCAAGTCCGGCATCATCATCCGGGATCATGATGGGGCTTTGGTTTGGAAGGACGGGAGGGGACTCGGCGAGCTACCTGGGGGAGGTCCACACTTTCAGGCATCAGCCGTTGCTGCTGCACCTCAGGAGGCTCCCGCTGTTGCTGCTGCTGATTACGACTATGAGCCCGAGCCGGACCTACGATGGCAGATTTTCGAGCTGGATCAAGCGATCCAGCATGATCTTCATGTACGAGAGCTCTATCACGAGGAGGTCCGCTCGGAGATCCGATCTTTCGACCGCAGACTGACCGCGGTGGAGTCTGATGTCTCCGGGGTTCGTACGCTGCAGCAGACTTGGTATGATGAGTGGCGCCAGCACACATTCGCTGGAGTTGCGCCCTCTGCCAGTACTGCACCAGGGTCCTTTATTCCTGATGATGCCACGATGGACGACCCTATGCAGGCTGACCCCCCCCCCCCCCCCCCCCCCGATTGATGACGATTGATGGCACTTTGCTCTTATTTGGTGATTTCTGACTATTTGACGGATCTGTCCGTCCTGACTTTTGCCTGTTATGGCGTGATGTTGACTTTGATGCATTAAGATGCATCTAATTATTTGTCTGGTTTGTTGTATGATGCACTTGCCTATGACTAGATCTTGCTTATGCTTGATGATGCATCTGATATTTTGAATGTATTTCACATTTGCCTCATCATGTGTTGATTGTTGACTTATATGTGTGTTCACATGACTACTATCTACATGTTTGCGTTGTTATGATTATGCTTTTGATTCCATGTCCATATGATACATATGCTTGTTTTGCCATGCTTTATCTTTGTCATATGTGTTCAAATGTTTATCAAAATAAATCAATCATACCTTTGTTGTTTTGGGATACCCCTAGGGTTGAGGGGGAGTATGGTTAGACTTAACAGCCTCTCTAGACCCTTTTCAGTGTTCGACAAAGGGGGGAGAGTGTGGTTGGTTAAGTTTAGGATGATTATATTGTAGGGGGAGGATCCTGATTCCCCTATGATTCTGAATTTGAGAAAATTGATTGAGAATCCCTAAACATAAAATCGGGTTGTCAAACAACAAAAAGGGGGAGATTGTTGATGCAGTCTGACCCTGATTGTTGTTTTGGTGTTGACATCGATTTTAGTTTAGATTGATGATTTTGATTATGATTAAGTCCTGATCGGGGATTAGGCATGGTATGGAAAATCCTAGCTTGGAGGGCTAGGTGTTGGAAAATCCTAACCTGGAGGGTTAGGTGCTGAAAATCCTAGCTCGGAGGGCTAGGTGTTGGAAAATCCTAATCTGGAGGGTTAGGTGTGAAAAAGTCCTAGCTTGGAGGACTAGGTTGAAAAAGTCCTAACTTGGAAGGGTTGGGTGAAAAGTCCTAACTTGGAGGGCTAGGTGAAAAGTCCTAACTTAGAGGGTTAGGTGAAAAGTCCCAACTTGGAGGGTTAGGTGTGAAAAATCCTAGCTTGGAGGGATAGGAGTGGAAAAGCCCTAATTTGGAAGGGTTGGGTGAAAAGTCCTAGCTTGGAGGGCTAGGTGAAAAGTCCTAACTTGGAGGGTTAGGTGAAAAAGTCCTAGCTTGGAGGGCTAGGTTGGATGAAATCCTAACTTGGAGGGCTAGGTTTGAGTCCATGTATCGATCTGGTACCGATCAAGGATGTTGGCACGCGGCTCCTTCGTGGATCGGTCTGGTGACCGATCAGGGAGCACATAGTGAGGTTGGAAACCTACTGCCCGGCTCCTGATCGGTCCGGTGACCGATCAGGGAGCAGGCAGTTGCCTCATTGCTTGGCTCCTGATCGGTGCGGTGACCGATCAGGGAGCAGGCAGCTTCCTCACTGCTTTGCACCTGATCGGTCTGGTGACCGATCAGGGAGCACTCAGTGAATTGAGTTCCCCCGCTGATCATCTCCTGAACGGTCTGGTGACCGATCCACGACTTAGGATCTAATATCCACGATTACTGTTCACTCAGAAGTTGACCGATCAGGCTTGAGCCTGATTGGTCAGAGGCTATCCTGATCGGTCTGGTGACCGATCAAGCTTCACTCTGATCGGTCTGGTGACCGATCAGGCCTGTGTCGCCGCGAAAGCTGGGAGTCCCAGCAAAGCGATGGATCGGTCTGGTGACCGACCCACGAGCCCTGGATCGGTCCGGTGACCGATCACTTTAATTCAAAATGCACTGTCAGACGCTCTGATCGCGTCTGAACGTATCTGATTCTCTGCGCTTAACCTCTGATACTCGATTTTCTGCTTGATATGCTGTGCTAATGCTCTGATTAAGCTACAGGTGACAGGGAAGGATTCAAACACTCAAGGAGAGTCAATGGAGGCCTTTCCTTGGAGCAGGTTTGTCCGTTTTCCATCTCAGGTTGCAACGGACGCTGGCGCTGGCTGGAGCTGCTGACTGGGGCTGGTCTAAGGGAGGCTCAGGGAGTCCAGAAGAGCTCAGTAGTGGCTGGTGGTTGCAGGAGAGCAGCTGGAGGCTGCAGTGAGGTGGTGACCTGACAATAGTGGAAGGACTTAAGCGCTTGGTGGCGAACAAGTCTCCACAACTCTGATCAGTAACGTTGTGTGCTTGTGTTCTCTGCTGTTCCATCGTTCTTGAGCAAGCAGCTGCAATCTTTGAAGCAACCATCCCTTACTTGAGCACTTGAAAGAAGGAACAAGGAGCTTGAGTCCATCAGCGAGAAGACACGAAGAAGAGTGTTCTTGCGTGAGATCCACGCCGGGTGGAGCTCGAGAGAAGCTTGCTGTGTTTTTGTCTGTTCTAAGTGCTAAGTAAGATCTTTCTTATGTTTCATTGTGCTTAAAACTCTATCTTTATTGAAACACTGTGGAGAGGTTACTCCACCGAGAAGGAGGTTGCTTACTATCCGGATTTTTCGGGGCTTGATCTGCCGACGATCAAGGGATCGCCCACCTTACGGGCACGCCAAGGAGTAGGGGTAAGTTATCCCCGAACCTTGTAAATTCTCTTGTTAGCGTTCTTGTTCTTGTGACTAACTTAGGGTCTAGTTTACTGCATACTTTGTTTTACTACTTCCGCTGTGCTACTAAACCTTTGAGTTGCAGAAATTTCAAAAGCACTAAAACTGCAAGTGTCTGGCTATATTCACCTCCCCTCTCTAGCCATCCAAGTTCTAACAATTATTAGTCATGATTATCCACAGATCCGAAGAAAGGGGACAGTTACTTGAGATCGAGTGGTCCTTGGGTTCCGCTACTCTGAGGTGATCTCGGGGTCCTTTGGCCTAGGGGTCCCGGGCGTTCACTTTCCCGAGGTAATCTCGGGGACCTGACCTCCCGAGGTGATCTCGGGCGTGTGTCCTCCTGGATCGATCTTAAGAGTATGTCTACCCGAGATGGTCTTGGGAATCTACCTTCCCGAGGGGATATCGATTATCGGGAGTCAAGGAAAGAGAATCATCCAGCATTAGTAGATATTACCACATAGCTTCTTTAGTCTACGTATCAGCCACGGGGTGTTAAACTCCATCATTATATATACTCATCTTGAATAAAAAGTATTCTAAAAATAAAATATTGATGTAACCTTTTTAATTTTTTTTTATTAAAAAACTCCTTTTTAATTATTTGTAAAATTTAGATCGTCCTTTTACTTTTTTGCCCATAGAAATTCAAATAAAAAAAACAATACACGTCATTGTCACTCATGAATGCGAACCATTTCACTTCGTTATAATTATTTAACGCCGGGCCGCTTCAGTGGCTGAGCCATTGCATCTGGCCCGGACTTGCAGCGGTAAGAGACGGGGCGAATAAACTAGGTACGAAAATTCAATTCTGATGGCAATTTGACGATTACCTCCGCTGATCCATCTCAGTAAAAATTATTAACCCGAATGATATGATTCACGAATTAAGAAAATGACAATAAATTTTTAACCCCCACCTCAATGTGGAAATACGACATTCCTTAATCATCAATATATCCTATAATCAAATTAAATAATATCAAATTTGAAAAAAATCGATCTAATATCAAAATTCTTTTCATAAATTCACCCAAATAAATTGAAAAAAAACTTACAAACGATCACTAACATAAAAAAAAAAAAATTTAAAGGGTCGAGTCATTGCAGCCACATAAGACAAAAATAAAAAATTAGACTAAATAGTAGATGAATCTAAGATGACTGATATGACGTTACAAAAATTTCTCATCGATCATCATGATAAATCGAGAAATGTTCGTGATGGACGATCTAGAAACCTAATATCTCAAAATTCATGTCCCATTCGAAAAAAAAATTCTTATAAAATACATCATAACCTAAAATAGTAATTAATCACCCTATCATTATACCACACAGAACAGAGAATCATATCGGCATTATTATCTCCTCCCTTCACGCTACAAACAACAAATTCTCGAAAGCTCGCGTCCAATATCACCTGAAATTTATTATCTATATTTTTTAAGAATATACACATGACCCGCCTTTGTTCGACGTCCCTGCCAACCCGTGACCCACCTTGCTCGAGCTACTGCGTTAGCATCAGCAGCGTCAGCGTCAGCGCCGCGCCAGAAAAGAGATGGCCGAGTTGGACTGCCGCAAGCGATCCAACGGCGGAGAAACACTGCACCGCGGGCTGCCAGGAACCGCCTTCCGGCCCCGATTGCTGCGTCGCCCCCGGCCCGCACCACCCCACCGGCTGGGTCAGACCCGTCGTCATTCCCACCGGCGGAGCAGGCGGCGACTGCAGTGTTGGATCCGACGACGTCGTGTTCGACTGCACGTATACATGAAAAAGGATCACACATCCACCGATCAATCCGACGCCAACTCGTAAAAATCTCTGAGAATGGGGCCGGCTTTGTTAACCTGCGGCGGACTTGCGGTGGCGTTGGAGCTGGTGGAGATGACCTTGGCGAGGCCGGCGTCGTAGTTCATGGTCTGGTCGGCGCGGTAGATTCCGAAGGAGCGCTCGGAGGCGGGTCCCGGCTTCAGGTCCTCGTCGTAGAGCGAGAAGAGGTAGGTGTCCACCGACCGCCCGGGCATCAGCGGCGTCCCGACCAGCGACCGCAGGTGCGCCACCAGGTTCCCGACGAATGCCTCGGCGTTGTCCATCGACGCCCCCACCTCGTCCGGGTCCCCCTTGTACGGCCACCCTGTCTCCGCCACCACTATCTCCACCTCCGGGAACCCCAGCGCGTTGATCGCCGATCGCACGGCATCGACCTGCGCGTCGAACATGTTGGTGTAGGTGAGTTTCGACCCGCCGTCGACCCGGCCAGGGTTGGACTGGAAGAGACAGAAGGCCAGCGTCTCCGGCCGCGGGTCGCTGACGTAGGCGAAGTAGGGGTACGGGTTGATCATGAAGGGCGCGCCGGAGTCCCGCAGGAAGCTCAGTATACCTCTGAGAGCGTCGACGAATTCGGCATGGAATGCGCCCGACGAAGGCGGGTCCGATTGGGACAGCACCGACATAGAGTGGACGGTAGAGACCTTCACGGCGGAGGCGGCGGTCGAGGCGGAGAGGGCATATAGCAGGTTCTGCATGGCCGGGAGAAGATTGGACGCGAGCGACGAGTCGCCGGAGTCGAGCGCCTCGTTGCCGACTGAGACGATGGAGATGGAGGACGCGGTGACGTAGGGGAACACGTTGGCTGATACCCAGCTGGCGGCGGCGTTTGGGTCGGAGGCGAGGGAGGCGACATCGGCGTTGGCGACGCCCATGACAAGAGAGATATTAGTGCCCGCGAAGGCCTGGATGACTGCGGGATCAGCGCCGTATAGCCGGAGCTTGGAGATTGTTGTGGATTGCAGGAGAGCGGCCGTAGCCGACGGCGGCGGGAGGTTGTCGGCCACCTGCCCGTAGTTAACCCCAATGAACGACTGCGATACTGCACAAGATTTATCAGTAAAAGAAATCCTTCCATATATGCTTGGCCTCTACGAAATTTTAGAACTACTTTCCCTTTTGCTACATCTAATCTAAGAAGAGAAGGAATTCAAACTCCAGATATAAAATTTGGCGACAAATCATGACATCTCTGAACTCCGTGGTATAAATCAGGGAATGCGTAAGAACAGATTGATGATCGATCAACGAAATTATTAATCTACAAGCAACAAAAAGGTAAAGGGCCTTACGTGCCGAAGGGAAGGAATGGAAGAGCGCAAAGATGAGGAGAAGAAGATGCCGCTTCTCCATCATCATCAGCAGCAGGAGGAGGAGGTGAAGAGCGAGACCCAGAAGCAGGGGATGGAAGAGATGCAGCAACTCAATTGTTTGAACTTCGAAGGAAGAAGGAAATAATAAAGGTTGAATTAATTGGTAAAGCAGACAGCAATCTCTTATAGGGTTTATATTAAATTTACTGACGCAACTGCTAGATGAATCTAGGAGAAAAATACCGATCCATGTGCGTGACAGTTGACTGACTTGAACACTGGGACGAAGAACTTGCGCCAATGGATAAGCACAATCCAATCAGACAAATTAAATTATTTTGGGCACAGGCTGTAAAAATATACGATGACATTTTTAAAATATTATTATTGTCAATTTTTAATATTTGATAAAATAGTTAAAAGCGTCTAGCCATTCTTGTTATTTTCTATGTAATGTTATTAGAGATTGTTATGACCACGTTAATTTTAGCTTTTATAGCTTTCTGCTGTATATTTCTTATTGTTGTTCATATGTTAGTATTCAATTAAGTAATCAGAACTCCAATGAGAGATATGTTATTAACAAAGTTAATATCTATATGAATGATTGTTTTAATAAATTTTAAAGTTAATTTTTAATTTATATAAAATATCTTGTTAAATATTTGATTTCTCTAAAATAAAAAAACTGAGCTGTAAAAGATAATTTCTTTTATAATTTATTTATTTATATTTAATCGGGAAATCAAAGATTTTAAACTGCTTAAAATGAATCACTCTTTTGCTTCAATTATGTGCTTCTGCGTGCCAGGTCACAAATGACTAGATACCGTGTTTTGTAGGGCCTAAAACATGCCAAAATTTTACATAAAATTATCATTCCAATACTCTCAGGATCGATCACTAAAATAGCTCTAGAATAAAAAAAAATAAACAAATAGATTCACTGAGCACAATGATCAATTAGTTATAAATTCATTAAAATACTCCCAACAAGACCCAAAAAAAAAAATTGAAGTAACAAGTGAGGCCTCCAAAATTGCGAACCTAAAGTGGCCTACTAGTGTCCCACATGACCATCTTCAGAGGGAGACAGCATAGGCAGCTGCATAAGACTTTTCTATTTTAGGGACTTCCATATTATTTAAATTATCTATTAAATTTGATAATCAATTAATATTTTTAAACATCTAATGGTTAGAACTGTCGTGAATTAGGATCTAAAATATCAAAACTTCATTATATATATATAGTTTTTTTTAATTATATTTTTTCTTTTTCTCGCCTAATTATTTTTTATCTAAAAATTAGTCTAGGACCTCCAATGAACCTTCAATTTTCTAGAGACGGCCCTGGTGTCCCACCTAGGAACAATAATTCAGATGACATCAAAAAGAATCCTACGTCAAACTGAAAGCAGCACGGTCAAAAACCTGAATCGTAGATGCAAATCAATTTATGAATTTAACGCTAGATTGTGAATTGTGGACCATGAACTTCGATATTAGGATATAAATACATAAACAAGTATTGACTATGAAAGTGAAAGGATCTAATAGGCTAATGTATTGAGCATTCAAAAAAAAACAAGCATAAAAGCAATAAGAGGCTTCAAGAAAAACTTACTTTTGTCTACCCTCTAGAAAGAGATCAGTGAAGTTTCTTTATAGACAAGCTAGTGTAGCAACGCATGCTAAACCTAATTTCCCTTGAAAGAAATATTTGGAAGTAACGACTTGCCGAACTTCTTTAATGGTAGATCATAGAACTTGATAACAGTAGCCTTGGTCCTACAGATATCTAATCCCAGAAAATATGCAGACTAGATATGATTATAGTTGCAGCAACTATCCCTGTAATCTTTAACAAACAATTTTCATTATGGAAGATTGTCTAACAATCTTAAAACAGAGTCATTTCTATTGAGATGATCTCAAAGAGTGTTGAGGTGCAATACACTTAATGCACGATGCTCTCCTCCGCACCGATTGGAAATATTTCAATCAATTACGAAAAAAAATCAGAGAAGTTCATCAGGTTAAATTTTAAGAGGTGACAGTAAAAGATGTTATTCTACTTGACCATGATCAATCTGACTTGGTTCTTGATCGAGGACCCTCCCAAGTATGTTGAGCATGATACTGATGTCCAGACCATTAATGTAGTAGAGGCATGAACTTATTCTGAGTTTCTATACTGAAACTATATTCTCAACTGTCTTACCAACTCACTGTATTACTGTGTACAACACAAACAGAATGACCAAGAAGCTATGAAAGTCCTTAGATAATAAGTACAAGATGGAAAATACAGAGCTAAGAAGTTCATCGTGGGTCAATTCTTAAATTACAAAATGATTGACTCCAAGACGATGATCAATCAAGTCTAAGAGCTTCAAGTGATTCTGTGTGAGATTCACTTAGAAGGCATTGTGCCGAGTGAAACTTTCTAAATGATTGCAATCAACGAGAAGCTGCCTCTCGACTGGAAGGACTTCAAGAACTAGCTAAAGCATAAGTGGAAGGAGATAAACATGGAAGAATTCATGGTTAGACTTTCTATTAAGGAAGACAACAAGACTTCAAAGACAAAGTTGTTCTTTCAAGCTACTATAAAAGCCAACGTATTCGAGTATGACCAGAACTCGAAACGAAAGAATTCTAAATTTCCAAAAATGGGACCCAAGGAGGCATAGGCAAAAAAGAAGTTCACTGATAAGCGCTTCAACTATGATTGAGTCGGTCATATATCTTTAGTGTGCAGAAAGTCAAAGAAAAAGTAGGAGGTCAACCTAAATGAGGGACTAGAAATAGATGATCTCTACATCGTGGTCTCCAAACTAAATCCGGTGGATACAAACCATGGTAATGATGGATCGATACCGATGTCACCAGACATGTATGCTGCAACAAGGAACTATTTCACAACTTTAAAGAAATCAAAGATAGAGACAAGTTATTCATGAGAAACTCAACAACATTGGACATCATGAGCCAAGGAAAAGTAGTGTTGAAGATACCTTATACAAAGAGTTGACTCTCAATAATGTGTTGAATGTTTCAGAGATTCGGAAAAATCTAGTGATCGGATTACTATTAAGCAAGCATGACTTCCATATTATTTCTTAGTCAAACAAAGTAGTTCTGTTTAAAAATAAAGTATTTTAAAATTGATGGCTATTCAAGCTTAGTGTAATGGATATTAAGCCTAAGGTTAATAAAATTAAAAACTCTTCCGTTTACATGCTTGGGTCTTCATGTTTGTGGCATGGTAGACTAATATATGTTAATTATGATTTGTTGCATAGATTAATTAACATGCAAACCATACCAACATTTTATCTTGACTCGAAACATAAGTGTGAGATTTGTATTGAAGTGAAAATGACAAGATCATCTTTTCAACATGTTAAAAGAATCAACAAACCACTTGACCTAATTCATACCGATGGGTCTGGCCTAATAGTACACTAACACGTGATGAGAATAAGTATTTTATCACTTTTGTGGAAGATAACACAAAATACTTTTATGTGTATCGTTTTGAAAGTAAGAATGAAGTTATAGATAAATTTGTTCTCTATAAAAATGAGGTTAAAACCAACTTAATAAAAAGATTAAGGTAGTTAGAAGTAACCAAGGCGATGAATATATATCACCGTTCGCTTAATTGTGTGTTGAACAAGAGATTAAACACGAAATAATAGTTCCTTGTACTCCTCAACAAAATGGAGTTGCTTACTAAAAGAATAACACTCTAAAGGAGATGATGAATGCTCTTCTATTAAGCTTTAAACTGCTAAAGTGCACGTGTGGGAGAGGATTGTGTTAACAACTAATTATCTTTTAAATAAGGCACCTTCAAAAGAAAATAGATAAGAGCCTTTAAAAGTTGTAGAATGAAAGACAACCATTCTATAAATATTTACGAATGTGAGAGTGGTTTGCCAAAGTTTTGGTATTTGATGCGAAAAAAATTATGATATGATCAAAAATTATTAATTGCATATTTATTAGATATAAACATAATGGTAATGCATATTAATTTTTTATATATGAGTCACAAATATAGGATATAAACAAAATGGTAATGCGTATTAATTTTTATATATGAGTCACAAATACAGGATATAAACAAGAACTCGATAATAGAATTGAGAAATATCTAGTTCTTTGAGTATGTGTTTCTATATAAGATGTGAGAGGAAGTAAGTTCCTCAAAACTATCATTTGAAATATAAGAGAAAGAAGAAGATGATGAACTAGTTAAGATTGAACTCAGATGATGTAAAAGTGCTCAGGTGGAAAAAATAAAATAGATTTTATTACTTCATGTTGGAATGTGAGTTCCAAAGTTACCCAGATGTAGTAAGTTTTTTGATGGACCTCATTGGAAGAGGCAATTGCATCCGAGATAGACTCTGTCTTGCAAAATCACACTTGGAAAATTATGGATCTTTCTCTGGGAAGTAAACCACTAGGTTGCAATTGAATTTTCAAGAAGAAAATGAAATTAGATGACATAATTGTTAAGTACAAGGTCAGATTGGTAATTAAAGGTTATTGATAATGAGAGAACCTTGATTACTTTGATATGTATTTTTCGGTGTAAAGAATAACTTTCATTTGAGTGTTATTGGCTATGGTCACTCTATGGAATTTAGAAATATATCAAATAGATGTAAATACAACTTTTCTAAACGAGGATTTAGAAGAGTCCCAAAGTTACCAAGAAGAAGATTTTATCACTTTCATATTGGAAAGTGAGTTCCAAATTTATCTAGAAGTAGTAAGCTCTTCTATGAAACTCATTGAAGAGGCAATTACATTTGAGATAGACTCTGTCTTGTAAAATTACGCTTGAAAACTTATAGATCTTCCTTCGGGAAGTAAATCACTAGGTCACAAGTGGAATTTCAAAAAGAAAATGAAATTAGATAGCATAATTGATAAGTATAAGGCCAAATTGGTAATTAAAGGTTACCGATAATGAGAAGACCTTGATTATTTTGATATGTATTTTTCAGTATCAAGAATAACTTCCATTAGAGTATTATTGGCTATCACCACTCTATGGAATTTGAAATACATCAGATGAATTTAAATACAACCTTTCTAAACAAGGATTTAGAATGGAAAATCTACATGGAACAAAACCTAAAGGATTTTCTGTGCTAAGACAGAAAAATAAGATTTGTAGACTTGAAATAAGTAGCAAAGTAGTGACATGAAAACTTTGATAATGTCATGAAGGAATATGAATTCAAAATTAATGAATGTGATAAATATGTTTACATAAATGCCACATAGAATGACTATGTTGAATGTCACATAGAATGACTATATTATCTTGTACAAATATGAGCCTAATTGATATGATTTTGGGAATCAAAATTTTTGGAACAACAAAATAACTTGTTCTTAGTAAGTCCTATTACGGGGATAAGATTCTTAAGAAATTCAAAATGTGATATTGCATTGGCATGAACGCCGATAGATATGAGTTAACTTCTATCGAAGAATCAAGGAAAAAATATTTTCTTAGATAGAGTGCTCTTGAGTGATTAGAAGTCTAATATACCTAATGAGTTGTACATGACCAGATTTAACTTACGTAGTAAGTAATTAAGTAGATACATATGTAATCCTGATGTTGAGTCCTAGAAAAGAATAATAAGAGTACTAAAGTACTTGACGTATACTCGTGAATATAAACTACATTATACGAGATATCCTGTTGTTATCGAAAGATATATCGATGTAAATTAGATATGTGATATAAAAGACTCAAAGTTTACAAGTGGATATGTATTTATTCTAAAAACTACAATCATTTCTTGTAAATCTTCTAAACAAACTATAATAATCAAATTCACAATAAAATTTGTATTTGTAGATTTTGACAAATGTGACGAAGAGACTAAATGACTACGCTAATTTTTAGAAGTGTTAAATACGACAATTCGAAATCCGATCCAGAAAATTTTTCAAAAAATTTTCTTGGAACTGTTTTAGGGTTCCGGTACCTTGGACTAGTTTAAGTTGGATAATCCAAAGTGAGGAGAGGTTAAAGTGTTATTAAACCCTAAATTAGGAGCTAGCCTTGAATTGTCTAAAGTATGGGGGTTAAAATACAAAGAAAACCCTAGTCATAAGGGGCTAGGTCGGTTTAGCAAATATTGGAGGGTTTAATTGCTTGAACTCTCAACATAAGGGTGAAGGTTGGATAGTCAGAAATGGAAGGGGATTTTTGCAAAGCGGTAAAACATAAAGATATCTTCCCATCGATCGCAAACTTCTCACACGATCATATCGAGTTTCTCCGCCTTCGTCTTCGTCTTCGTCTTCTTCTTCTTCGCCCCTCCTTCGGTTTCATGTTTCTCTCCACGACCGGGCGCCGGATCTCTCCGCGAGTAACTCTTCCTGGATGAGCGGCGAGCCTTAGATCTTTCCTCTTTCCCTCGCAGTAGATGCCATCAGTTCGCCGGATCACGACGTCGTCGGCTTCGCGGTTATCTTCCGATCGCCATCGTCTCCTTTTAACTTCGGCTGTGAGGAGGTAGGTAACGGTTGTTTTTAATCGTTACTTTTCCTTATGATCACTGTTAGCGATCGATCACGGCTGATTGTTGTGCCGAACTCTGATTTCTTTCCTTTCCCGGATTCCTCCGATCTCCTGCTGGCTTGGGTGCTAGTGTTGCAAATGAGACAGTTTGGGAACGACAGTCTTGATGTGCTTGTTCCTATTGGCCAGCCTCGTCGGAATCTTGAGCAAGGAGCGTTGAGTGACTCTGTCGCAGGTAAGCCTTGTCTAGCTTAATGTTTCTTCCAGGGGAAATGGTCGCTGGATCGATCAAATTTGTGTAGTTGAGGTTGTAGCTAATCGAAATGTAAACCTTGATAAGGATTCCATTGGAAGTTTTCCTTTCTTGCGGTAATTGGCCTTGTGTTTTGGACCTATGGGGAATGCCCATCGCAGATTGCTACCTCAGGTAAGGTTTGTTGATTTCATTTATGAATGCAAGGGATGATGGAATAGATTAGGTTAAGGTGGTAGAGCATTTATTTTCCTTGGATGGTGATCTTTGGTTTACTACCGTGAGTTGGTTTTGAAAAGGGACATGCCTATGTTTTGGAGTGTTGCTGGATTAATTCTGTCGGCGCACCCAACAGGTGTGGATGATGGATTCCCTCACTTGAGATTGTAGGTTTGGGTTTTGGATCCCCTTGCCATGAATTTTATGTTGGAGTTTGATTGGGTTTGATGTATGAACAGATTTAAGGTTTTGTATTAGAGCATGATCTTGAGTTCTTTTCCTGCCATGGGTTGCAAGTGTTGGCAGAACATTGCTAGAGTTGGGGTTAGGTTTAGGAGTAAGCTAAACCTAAATTGAACCTAACCTTATAGATAGGAGTAATTAGTTAAATTGGGATAATTAAAGGACTATAATAATTAGGATCAATCCTAATAATTGAGGTAGTTCGTTTAGCTAAGTATCTTCTATTATTCTAGCTAAACACTATGTGATTAATAAGGTTTTTCCAACCTTAGACGATCGACCCGGCCCCACGGAAGTTTCTCACCGGCCGCAAAGGTAAATTGGAAAGCGCTCGCGATGAGCGGTCTAGAAGCCCAGTGTCCCAGGGTTCGTGCCCCATTTGGAGGAAAAATTCCTACAAATACGCCGTAGCTGGGGATTAAACTGCGGATGCCTGGGATAGCGACTAGTCGCCCTACCACTGCGGATATTCTGACGGGAGGTTCGCTTCGTGTAGGAGCAACTACATTGGAGGTGTAGGGATCTATAGGAAAAAATTATTCAAAAATTGCAGCGGAAATAATAGATCCCACGAGCGAACCATACGAAAGAAAACTCATACAAAGTTAATTTATAAATTCCTATCGTATAGGTATACCTTTAGCGCGTGCCCTTCACTTATCCCGCTTGTCCGAGGTATGCCGGATCTCTTGCATGTTCAAGTGTCCGTGACTCTATGCGTATCCACACGAACACGATCTCTCAAGCTTCGGAGAAGAATCACCTTTGTGGTACTAGCCACAAGAGAAGATTCACAAAGCAAGAAGGAGAGGGAGAAGAGGGATTTTGGCCAAGAGAAGGAAGGGAAGGAAGAATGATAAGTTCCTCATCCAAATGACAAGAAAAACTCTTTTATACTCATCCCATAAATATGAAGAGTTTTTGTCCCTTTAGCTTCCATCTATTAATGCTAATAAAAGCTCACTTAGAGCATATTTTCTCATGTGTCTCTTCAACTTCTTTTCATCCAATAAAGAGAAATTTTTATCTTCCTCTATTATTAATTTATTAAACATTTTAATGAATTAATATCTCATTCAAATGTCGTTGAGTCTAATCTAAATGAGTCAAACTCAAATTAGATCTCAATCCCATAATCCGATTGGATTCACTTGAGTCTAACTCAATTAATCCAATTCGGATCAAATCTTAGTCAAACAAAGATCAATTAATCTCCGAAGCATAGTGTCCTTAGTGTGTGACTCAATAGGTTCTCATAACGTTGGCAATGTGTCTAAACCACTTTAGATACATAAACAATAAGCGACATCTAGCAATGCATCATTGCTACCCAAGTGACGAGAAAGTCGAGATTCGACTTAACCTTCGTGACTATGACAATGTATGACATTGTTTTTCCATCCTCGATATTTAGATTGACCAATGAGGCATAGACCGTGTCATCCTCGATCAATCTTTGTGTTTCTTGATCCCTGAGTAGACTCACTCAAACAAATGAGCTCAATATCTCATATTGACTCATTTGATCATGACCATGCATTTTAGTAGTCATACTCGATCAAGAGGTCCATAGATATTACTCCCATTATATGGGAGGGATAGATCTCATCTACATCACTCACATCCCTTCGTATAATTTATTACATACCCAGTGATCGCCTTTATAGTCCACCCTGTTACGGGTGGCTTTTGACAATACCAAAGTACATAACTCCTTATGTATGGAACCATAGTGACTTCAGGTCTAAGGACTATTCATACTAATAGTCACGTGAGAAAGTTTATGACACTCATATCACAATCTATAAAACTTTCTCAAGGCGGGTCAATTCAGTACACATTCTCTAATGTATACTCATGTGTCAACTTGATATCATATATCTATGACTTGTGAGCTCAAGTCATCAATTGACCTACATGCTAGTCTCCATGCATTAATATTGTTCTTGAATATTAATACTTGACTAAGAATGGTTTAGTGTAGTGTTCTCTATATCATCTTACTATCGATTCAACCAATCGATATGATGTAGGTAAGAACCTACTACCCAAGGGCATTATTATACTTAGTTATTTGACACAAATATAAATTAAGTATAGTAACCAAACATGCCTTTATTAATGATAGAATATGATACAAAAGGTCCGTAGTCAATCATCACATAATTGGCTCTAGGACTCCTACTTACAATCTCCCACTAGCATTAGTGTCAATCATTGTAATATCTAATACCCAGTGACCTAGTGTGACCATCATGCTTCTTCTATGTCAAAGCCTTGGTTAAAGGATCCGCGATGTTTACATCAGTGGGTACTCTGCATATCCTTACATCTCCTCTATCGATGATCTCTCGAATGAGATGGAAGCATCGTAGTATGTGTTTGGTCCGCTGATAAGAGCGAGGTTCCTTAGCCTGTGCAATAGCCCCATTGTTGTCACAATAGAGGTCTATTGGGTCTGCTATACTAGGAACCACACTAAGCTCTGTAATGAACTTTCGGATCCAAACAACCACTTTTAATGCATGGAGACTAGCAATATACTCGACCTCTGTTGTAGAATCTGTGACTGTGTCCTGCTTCGAACTCTTCCAGCTCATAACACTACTATTCAAGCAAAATACATACCCTGACTGCAATCTGAAATCATCCCTGCTGATTTGGAAGCTTGCGTCACTGTAACCCTTTACAGCTAGCTCCTCATTGCCTCCAAATATCAAGAAATATTCTTTAGTCCTTTGTAAGTACTTAAGAATATTCTTGACAGCTGCCCAGTGATTTTCACCTGGATCTGACTGGTATCTGCTCATCATGATCAAAGCATACGAGATATCTAGACGAGTACAAAGTATGACGTATATGATAGACCCTATAGCGGATGCATAAGAGATCTGATCCATGCGATCTCTCTCTTCCTTAGAAGAGGGGCATTGAGTCTTCGAAAGACTTACACAATGTAACATCGACAGAAATCTCTTCTTGGAATTCTGCATGGCAAAACGGTTAAGCACCTTGTCAATATATGTACTCTAACTTAAGTCAATCAATCTTTTAGATTTATCTCTATAGATCTTGATGCCTATAATATAGGCTATTTCACCTACGTCTTTCATTGAGAAACAATTCCCTAGCCACGTTTTCACATACTGTAGTGAAGGGATATCATTTCCAATGAGGAGTATATTATCCACATACAAGATCAGGAAGATAACTATACTCCCACTAACCCTTTTGTAGACACAAGGTTCATCTTCATTCTTGATGAAACCAAACACTTTTATTGCATCATCAAATCGAAGATTCCAGCTTTGAGAAGCTTGCTTTAGCCCATAAATGAACCTTTGCAACTTACATACCTTTCTAGCATGCTCTGGATCTACAAAACCCTCAGGTTGTGTCATGTACACATCCTCTGTTGGTGCAGTTTGCACTAACGGTCAAACTCGGGTTTTGATGTATGACAAAGTGGTTAAAGTTAGGGTTGTTGGTTTTTAACCTCTTTACTAAGTGTGCAGGGTTGAAAGACTTAGGACCAGACACCAGGCTGAAGTCCAGGATGGTTGAGTCCTGGCAGGAAGTCCAGTTGGGTCCGCAGGACCTGACAACTGGCTGAAGACCAAGTTGGTTGAGACTTGGCAGGAAGACCAGGGTGGTTGAGCCTTGGCAGGAAGTCCTGGTGGGTCAAGAAGTCAAGTAAAGCTGCACAAAGGGAAAGTGAGGTAAGTCACTGGAGGAGCGAACCAGTGAGGACGCGTTCCCCGTCGAGGGAACAGTAGGCGTCGGTTCGACCTAGGGCTCCATTTAGGAGACCAAAGTCAGAACCAAGACAGCTAAGACTGTATGAATCTAATAATTTATTATGTTATTGTGTTTTGGACTAACCCTGGATGCAGGACCGAAGGAACGTGAGTCTGCAGCTCAGAGTGCCTCAAAGGAGTGAGGCAACTGCTGATCAGGGCGCCCGGAGTGTCCCGGGCGCCCCAAGGTGTTCACAAAACACACAATCAAAAAGTGCGCTTCGACAGTACAATCTGCGGGCGCCCCCTGGCTGCGGGCGCCCCCATGCGCAGCCATCGAACCACAAGCCGTCGAAGCCAGAAGATAGAACTTGACCCGGTCAATCCGGGCGCCCCGAGTCCTCCGGGCGCCCCGGTCAAAGCGGATCCAGAAGGATCAGACGCGACCGAGCCTTTGACGGATCGAAGGCCACGTGGGGGGCGCCCCCAACGTCCCGGGCGCCCCCAGGCCCTATATAAAGGCCCCTCGACCAAGGCTTCTTTACAACGCTTCTTCCAACGCCTCAAAGTTCTTCTACGCTCGCGCATTACTCCAGAAACGCTTCACTTCGAGCCGACGACGTCCTGCTGCCCCGAAAGAGTCGACCTACTCCGGACGTCGGTAAAAAGAAGAACTTAATTTTTTTTATATATTTTATTGCATCTAATTACTTGAAAGTGTGGGGTTGTCACACTTTCAATTCTTTTGTACTCGCCTTCTCTATCGGGGTTTACCGGTAGAGAGTTTTAGTGGATTGCCCAACGGAAAGGTCCGAGGGACCTGGGCCTCTTCGAGTAGGAGTCGCCGAAGGCTCCGAACGAAGTAAAACTCGTTCGTGTTTGTGTGTTTGTTTTTGTTTTATAATCGTTTCTTTCGTTTCCGCTGTGCACGCTTTTTAAAGCGCTCAAATTTTTTTTAAAACGCACGTGATTCACCCCCCTCTCACGTGCATCGATCCTACAAGTGGTATCAGAGCCTGGTACGCTCTGTATCGGTGCAACCACCATAAGAGCCGGGGGAAATCCAGTTCTTTTTTCGATTTTTGGTTTTTCGCTACACATGATCTAAATTAGGTATTGTTGCCTAAATTTGGATTATTTTTTTTCGTTCGTTTGATTTTACTCGAATTTGGTGCAACACCATTTCGAGTCGCTCTTTCTCTTTCTTCTCCTTTTCCTACCGTACTACTAATCCAAGACCCAGTCTTGGGATTTTTTTCTACTTTTATTTCGTGTGCACAGAATTTAAATGGCCCAAGGTGAAGGCTATAGCACTGCCCACCCTCCCCTCTTTAATGGGGAAGACTTTCCCTACTGGAAGAGAAGGATGGAGGTTTATTTGAAGACCGACATGGATCAGTGGTTCGCAGTTCAAACAGGCTACACACCGCCAATGGATGAGGGAAATAATGCTCCACTAAAGCCCGAAAGATGGAACTCGGAGATGAAGAAAAAGGCCCAGACCGAGTTCAAAGCTCAGAACACCCTCCAGTGCGGACTTACCAAAGAGGAGTTAAACAAAATTGGACCAACCGACTCGGCGAAGGAGCTATGGGACAAATTAACAGAATTACATGAAGGCACTTCTGATGCAAAGGTAACAAAGAGAGATCTGTTATTGAATAAGTTATTTAACATAAAAATGCAGGAAGGAGAATCAGCAAGTCAACTCCACGCCCGGATTAAGAACATATTGAATGAACTCCACATGATCGGGCACAAACAGGAGAACCGGGACATCATAAGGTATGCGTTAAATGCGTTCCCTAGAAATTCACTATGGGCATCTATTATAGATGCCTATAAAATTTCTAGGAATCTTTCAAAAATTAATCTGGATGAACTATTTTGTGAATTAGAGCTGCATGAGCAAACTAACGCCAAGGTCGAGAAAGGGCTAGCTTTATTTGCAGGTTCACCAAAAGAAGCCAAATCAAAGAGAAAAATTCAAGAAGAACCTGAGTCAGACTCTGACTCAGATGAAGAAGAACAACTGGTGAACTTGGTAAGAAAAATGTTCACCAGAAGGAAGAACAAATTTTCAAAGAAAGATATTCAAAAGGTAATGAAGCCCTCCAGCACTGAAGGTAAAAGCAAAATGACCTGCTTCGGCTGTAACAGAAAAGGGCACTTCAAACATGAATGCCCTTACAAGAAGGAGGACCAACCCACTAAGAACAAAAAGAAGAAGGCTCTTCAAGCCATGTGGGATGAAAGCTCGGACGATTCTGACGATGAACAACCAAAGAACGCAAGCTACCTCGCACTGATGGCAACCGGACCAGAATCGGACTCGGAGCAAGACGAGGATTCCGAATATGAGTCGAGCCAAGAGATTGGATTATTTCGGACGGCTCGACTAAGGTATATTTAGATTCAGTAAATGAAAATTTTTTTAAGATTATTTCCATTTTAAATAAAAAATTACTTGCATCTGAATCTAGGAATGACCAGCTCCTTAAGGAAAATCAAGACCTTAAGGAGCAATTAATTAATACCAAAACATTAACTGAACAAACTCAAAATCAAAAATTAATTGAGCTTGAAAATGAAAACTCAACCCTAAAGGGCGAAGTCCTAAAACTTAAGGATCTACTAGCAACTTTCACAACCCGATCCAAGAACCTTGACCTCATTCTTGGATCACAAAAGGGCATGTACAATAAATCTGGGATAGGATATAAATCAGGATCAGCCCAAAGATCCTTTATCTCCTTTATCCACCCCCGCAAAAATCAACGAAAAGCGTGGGTTCCGAAAGCTTATCTAACAAAGCAAGTAGGTCAGAATCAATTTTATGTCCCAAAAAAGGACATCCATTATATTGACCCTAGACACCCAGCCTACATTTTAGGGGGAGGCTCCAAACTAGTTGGCACCTCAAAATCAGCCTTTGCCCAGGTGGGCACTTAGGACTAGTCTTAAAAGTTAATCTGACTCTCGACCTACTTAGTATTAGGGTGGGTCGAGATAACGGAACGCTAGACAGACTCTCGGGGAGAACTAGCCGAAACTATCTCGACACATCCTAGATTAGTTAGACCAGGGTGTCTCAACAAGTAGGGTTAAAGTACAACTTCCTTAAGCAGCTTTGTCTAGAAAGAGGTTGTTGCTCCAATAAGGCTTCGGCCAAAGAAGACCCCTGTGCCTCGCTTCCCGCCTGGAAGCTAATTATCGAAGTATACGTTTAAACTACTTTTTGTCAAACCCGAATCTAACAAAAGGTCAGATTAACTTCTTTTATGAATCAAACTCAAACTCATCTCACACAAATCATAGGATCCCTTTGTTTGATAACTTAGATCAAGTGAGATGAATAAGGATAATAAGTTCAAATCATTGATTGATAATTTAAAACTCAAACTTGAATTTAAAATCTTACCTTTTAAATCCAAAATTCAAATTAACGAATTCAAAATTCAAAATTCAAATTAACAAAATTAAATTTCAAAATTCAAATTAACAAAATTAAATTTCAAAATTCAAATTAACAAATTCAAAATTCAAATTAACGAATTCAAAATTCAAAATTCAAATTAACAAAATTAAATTTCAAAATTCAAATTAATTCAAATTCAAAAATTAAAATTCAAATTCAAAATTTAAAATTAAAATTCAAATTCAAAAAATTAAAATTAAAAATCAAATTCAAAATCAAAATTAACATAACTCAAATTTAAAATGCAAACTCAAGTCCTTAAATCTTCTTAAATTTTTTTTCAAAAACTTAACCTAAGGTCTAAACCTTTTACTTAACTGTAGGAAATCAAATGGATGTTAAGTCAGCCTTCCTAAATGGCCTGATTAAGGAAGAAATCTATGTAGGTCAACCCCCAGGTTTTGAAAGCCTAAAATATCTTGACTATGTCTTTAAACTTAAGAAAGCCTTATATGGACTTAAGCAAGCCCCTAGGGCCTGGTATGAAAGACTGTCTAACTACTTAGTTTCAAAAGGTTTTAACCAAGGTAAAATTGACCCAACACTATTTGTTAAAACCCTAAAAAATGATATTTTTGTAGCCCAAGTATATGTAGATGATATAGTATTTGGCTCAACTAACTCAGACTTTTTACAAGATTTCACAACGATAATGGAAACTGAATTTGAAATGAGATTAGTAGGTCAATTAACTTTCTTTTTAGGGCTACAAATAAAACAGACCAGTGAGGGTACCTTTGTCTATCAACAAAAATACACAAAAGAACTACTTAGAAAATTTGGAATGGATAATACAAAGGAGACTAAGACACCAATGGCTACCAATCAAACTATAGATAGTGACCCAAAAGGCAAACCTGTTGACCTTAAGTACTATAGAAGTGCTATAAGAAGCCTACTTTACTTAACTGCAAGTCGACCTGATATTCTTTTTGCAGTTAGTATGTGTGCTAGGTATCAAACATGTGCTAAAGAGTCACATCTAACCCTAGTTAAAAGAATATTTAGATACCTTAAAGGAACAGAAAGATTAGGAATTTGGTACCCTAGAACAGCCCAGTTTGAGCTTATTGGATATTCTGACTCAGACTATGCTGGCTGTAAATTAGACAGAAAAAGTACCAGTGGTGGATGCCAACTTCTAGGACCCTCACTAGTTAGTTGGTTTAGTAGAAAACAACACTGTGTTGCCCTTTCCACCACTGAAGCTGAGTACATAGCTATGGGTGAGTGTGTAGCCCAACTACTCTGGATGATGCATACCCTAAAGGACCTTCACTTAGATTTTAAACAAGTCAAAATTTTTATAGACAACCTAAGTTCAATCAATTTAACCAAAAACCCAATCCACCACTCTAGGACCAAACATATAGAAATCAAACACCATTTTGTCAGAGATCATGTAAATAAAGGAGAAATTGAACTTAACCATGTTGAATCTAAGTCTAACCTAGCTGATATATTTACCAAACCACTTCCTGAATCTGAATTTAGCAACTTAAGAAGGTTAATAGGAATGTGTGTTATAGACTAGGACTGACCTGATAAGCTTAAATTGACTTTTGGTTTAACTAATTAAACTTGTGAGTTTAAAAACATGGATTTTTCAAACTTGTTTTTCAAAAGGTTATTGTCTTTCAGAAGTTAACTTAAACACGGACTTTTCAAACTTGTTTTTCAAGAACTTTATTGTCTTTCAAAATTTGATTTTCAAAACTAGCAGACTTAGCCTAAGCTTGACCCCTAGAATTGCATGAACCTATAGATTTAGGTAGCCGCATCTCACAAAACACATTAAGATTAACTTGTTTGTGTTTGCAAAAACATAGAACGGTTGTGAGATGCATAGGACACTGCCTGGACTTCCGAATGCTTAAGTCAGTGCATCACAGTAAGTCTGGGCATAAAATACCAACATTACAGTGATCAAGTCAAGTAGTCTTGCACTAAAATCTAAGCTAGACGTTATTACTTGACTTGACTAACCCAGTGAATACTACTATCATCTAGATAGTTAGTCAGTAACTAGGGTTAGACACATGAAAAGGGACCACAATCATTACTTGGTCCATGGGGAGCAAAGGTCAAAATACTTTTTCAAAATGTCATTTTTGACAAATCCCTAAAAATATTTTTTAAGATTGATATTATACTTCCAAAAAAAATCTTTTTTTGAAAGAAAAACTTTTTTAAAGCTAAGGTAATAGATTTAAGACCAGTTTTTTTCTAACACTTAGCCTATATTTCTACTCCCTTAAACTTGTTATGTTTATATCTTTTTTGATGAATGATAAAGGGGGAGAGTAGGGTAAAAGGGTTAGAAAATTGCAAACAGCATGCTTATTTCACATTTATTTACCTCTGCTTTCTTGTGCGTTGCAACTTTCATACCTATGCTTGTGTTATATTGTTTGCATGTTTATGCAAGTTCATATCTGTTTTTTTTCTAACTTTAACCTGAGTTGTCAATACATCAAAAAGGGGGAGATTGTTGGTGCAGTTTGCACTAACGGTCAAACTCGGGTTTTGATGTATGACAAAGTGGTTAAAGTTAGGGTTGTTGGTTTTTAACCTCTTTACTAAGTGTGCAGGGTTGAAAGACTTAGGACCAGACACCAGGCTGAAGTCCAGGATGGTTGAGTCCTGGCAGGAAGTCCAGTTGGGTCCGCGGGACCTGACAACTGGCTGAAGACCAAGTTGGTTGAGACTTGGCAGGAAGACCAGGGTGGTTGAGCCTTGGCAGGAAGTCCTGGTGGGTCAAGAAGTCAAGTAAAGCTGCACAAAGGGAAAGTGAGGTAAGTCACTGGAGGAGCGAACCAGTGAGGACGCGTTCCCCGTCGAGGGAACAGTAGGCGTCGGTTCGACCTAGGGCTCCATTTAGGAGACCAAAGTCAGAACCAAGACAGCTAAGGTTGTATGAATCTAATAATTTATTATGTTATTGTGTTTTGGACTAACCCTGGATGCAGGACCGAAGGAACGTGAGTCTGCAGCTCAGAGTGCCTCAAAGGAGTGAGGCAACTGCTGATCAGGGCGCCCGGAGTGTCCCGGGCGCCCCAAGGTGTTCACAAAACACACAATCAAAAAGTGCGCTTCGACAGTACAATCTGCGGGCGCCCCCTGCGCTGCGGGCGCCCCCATGCGCAGCCATCGAACCACAAGCCGTCGAAGCCAGAAGATAGAACTTGACCCGGTCAATCCGGGCGCCCCGAGTCCTCCGGGCGCCCCGGTCAAAGCGGATCCAGAAGGATCAGACGCGACCGAGCCTTTGACGGATCGAAGGCCACGTGGGGGGCGCCCCCAACGTCCCGGGCGCCCCCAGGCCCTATATAAAGGCCCCTCGACCAAGGCTTCTTTACAACGCTTCTTCCAACGCCTCAAAGTTCTTCTACGCTCGCGCATTACTCCAGAAACGCTTCACTTCGAGCCGACGACGTCCTGCTGCCCCGAAAGAGTCGACCTACTCCGGACGTCGGTAAAAAGAAGAACTTAATTTTTTTATATATTTTATTGCATCTAATTACTTGAAAGTGTGGGGTTGTCACACTTTCAATTCTTTTGTACTCGCCTTCTCTATCGGGGTTTACCGGTAGAGAGTTTTAGTGGATTGCCCAACGGAAAGGTCCGAGGGACCTGGGCCTTCGAGTAGGAGTCGCCGAAGGCTCCGAACGAAGTAAAACTCGTTCGTGTTTGTGTGTTTGTTTTTGTTTTATAATCGTTTCTTTCGTTTCCGCTGTGCACGCTTTTTAAAGCGCTCAAATTTTTTTTAAAACGCACGTGATTCACCCCCCTCTCACGTGCATCGATCCTACAGTATCCATTCTCCACCTCTTCTCTGTCGGGTTCGAAGAGAAGAGAGTAAAGGTTTTCTCTTTCGGGGTTCGGAGAGAAGCCAGTCATTTCCACCGCACTCCACCGCACGCCATCGCACAGCTAGGGCTCTGGGGGTTCCGAACCTAGCTGACTTCCTCTCCATCTTCATCACCACCGGCGATCAAAATTTCTTCAAGTTTCTCTTTTCAGCAGTTTAATTTTTTATAGTTCTTAACTCTTCAGCAGCTTCCTTCATTGCAATTCGATCCCAGCAGATTTCATTTTTTTTAGTAGATTAATTTCTTCACAGCTCGATTCAGCAGGTCAATTTCCAGCCGTCGGCAGCCATTTCTTCACAGTAGCATTTCTTCTTCGCAGCAATTCAGTCCAATTTTCAGCAACTTCACATCAGATTCAGTAGCCAACTTCATTAGTTTCGACTTCTTCACAGTAGATCTCTTCAATTCCAGCAGCTCTTCAGCATGATTCAGCAGCACTTCTTATTCGCAATTTCCTTCGTAGCTTTGCCTTCACAGCAGTTCATCATCGGATTGGTTAAGATTGTTGGATTCGTTTCATTAATTTTAGTTGTTAAGTTGCTTGTGGATTGTTGAATGTGGTTGTTGATATTTGTATCAAGTTTGAGCTCTTGTATTTTCGAATGGCACGTACCTTTGCAATTTTAATTCATGCTCGAAGTTGTTCGACGGAATGTTTCTATAGATAGGTTTAATTCCATGTTTCTTGTTTTGCTTAAGTTCTTGCTTATCTTGTCTCTTTCAATTGCTTATCTTGTTTCTTTCAATTGCTTTATATTCTTGTCCTTCATTTCGTGCAATTAAGTTAGATTAAATTAGATTTCTTTAATGCTATAGGTTTTGCTTCATGTCTAGGTTTCATTGATGCTTTATTTCTTGAATGCTTCTTTCAAATTGTCTTTTCTTTGCTGCAATTATAGTTAGGGTAAAGTAGATTTTCTTATCTGCATTGTCTTTCCTTAATTAGAACTAGATTTCATACTTGCTCTGCTATTCATTTCGTAGTCTTAACATTCAAAACCAAACCCCAGTTGATATCAAAAACCCAAAAGCAATAAAATACAATCCTGAGAATTATCATGCATTAACTACATTCGTTGGGAGACGACTTAGTTACTCTATACTACATTAGTGTAGAGGAGTTCGGTACTTAAATTGTATTTGAAACTGTAACACGACAAAAACGATCATCAGTGTGACAGATCTTCGCGGTTGGGGGTGCGAGAAAGAGATTCTGGGGATCTCCTCCCGCACGAAAGACCTCGTTGCGAGGCGACTTGCTCGATTTGGTGTTGTTCGAGCGCCCCTTTGATGGCGTTGGCCACCAAGCAATCCAGTTCCTCTTTGTCAGGACAATGGATTGTCTCGCCGAATCTGTCATCGATGCTCCTTCTGGTGCTTTACTGGTTTCCCACAGACGGCGCCAAACTTATTCCGAAAGGAATCGACATCGACGACCAGTTACCAGGGTTCAACCCACGCGGACGCTGACGCTAAAGGAAGAACTCACACCCAGCGGATTAACACGAGCGTTAGGGGAACGTGTCGAAAGTTGTCTGGTGAAGCCTACTTCACGCTCAAGTCAGTCTCTCGATCCAGGAGATGAAGAGAAGGCGAAAGGAAAAATATACGTGAAATAGAGAGAGCCTAACCCCTTTACCGGAGGGGTTGGAGTACCTTTTATACCTGCGACGGCTGTCTCATGAGTCCTCTTGATCTTTGCCACGTCCCCCGATTGTCGGTTACAGGTTAACCTTTGCAACGCTCCACGCCGTCATGAAGTTCGAGCCGTTGCAATAATTATAGGTTATGATGACTCCGCGATAAGGAATGATGGTTATCCGCAGATCCGAAGAAAGAGGGATCGTTACTTGAGGTCGGATGCTTCTCGGGCTCCGCTTCCCAGAAGCCGATCTCGGGTCTTCTGGCCCGAGGGGTCCCGGGCATTCTATTTCCCGAGGTGCTCTCGGAGACTGGCTTCCTGAGGTGATCTCGGGAGTACGTCATCTGATTTGAATTCCGGAGTGTGTTTACCCACAAAGGGTCCCGGGGAATCCCCTTCCTGAGAGGGTCTCTGGAGCTCCGGAAAAAGAGTCGTTCAAACTCGCTATATCTTACAACACAACTTCTTCAACCCATGTATTAACCACGAATATTCAACCCCATCAACTACTTATACGGTAATATTAAAAATCAAAAGCCAGAAAACATTTGCAAAATACTAATATGCTGCCTTGCTACGATGATTCGGACCAATACACGATTTTGCACCAAGATATTTGACAATTTTTAGCACGTAATCAAAACCCAAAAAAAAAATTGATTAACCAAATAACAGTCCAACTTAAAAAAATTTCCTAAGATAAATTTAAAAATACATATAAAAATTCATTCTAATAATTAATATACCATAACTGAATCTCAAAATATGTTCAATTTACGGAAACTGAATCTCTGATGTATCAAAACCATGACACCCGGAGAGAGAGAGAGAGAGAGAGAGAGAGAGAGAGAGAATCCCTTGTCACCAAGATATGATGCAACCTCGATAATTATTACGTGATACCAAAATGGGCCTCGAATAGATTTCTCAGGTGTAACCCTTCACCAGTTCAAATTCAGTGCGCATCTTTTGTTAGGGCAAACCGCATCCAATTCATAAATCTTACTTCGTTCCAGTAAGCATTACAATAGTTGGGGAAACAAAAAGTTGAAGAAAACGGCACAACTTCTACAACATCTACATATCACAGGTTAGTTTCCTGAATGCTGATGACAACCCTAGACCAGGTCGCAATCCAATGTGATTAGAAAACACTGTAATTATCTAATACCGATGCTGATTCTTCGTAAAAAAAGGATGCCTAAGAGCTTCATGGGCAGTCAATCGTTCTGAAGGCTCGTACCTGAGGACACCTTGTAAAAGATCAATAACATCGCCAGCAGAGTGATCGACATGCTGCATAACAATATTCTGCAAAATAATGTATGCCTATTATAAGATAGCCAAAGCAGAACTACTAATCACCCAGAGTTACTATCTTGCAATGTGACTAATCTACTAGTTGATTGAAAACCATGTATAACAGGAAAGCTAGAGCTCACACAAGCTGTCAAGGAACAATTTATATATTTACATTCTTAATATCACCTTCTTATGTGAGTGAGTATATATACTTCACGGGCTCAAACCCAAGACAAATATATAAATTGATCAGGAAAAAAAAATTGACACAGGATTTGAAGCTTGATCTATCTACTCCAATAGCATATAAGAGTAAATTAGCTAACCATTCATCTTAAAAGGGACTGATTTATATATATTTATATCAAGACTTTTGCACACCTGCAGACGAAGTAGTTTTTGAACAGCTTTAATACTCTCCCTGGATGTAGCACCTGCTGGCCAGTTCAGCCGACCTTTTCTAATGTATTTCTCCGCATGCCGACTGAAATTGATACCACAGAACAACAGTCGAAAAAATAATGCAACCGAAGCACCACAGATCTTGTGGCATGTTCTATTGGTATATTTTGTGAAGCAATCAGATGTTACTTACTCAGCTCTCTTCAGCATATGCTGGGGAAAGGGGCCCAACACTCTCTCCATCATGGCCATGTGTTCTAAATTTTCATGGGTCTGGAACAAGGCCTCCCCCTGCAATGAAGCATCGGCAATAGACAATGTCAGCTTAGAGAACAATCAGGAATGACACCATATATAGTAAAACATAAACAGTAGCATACCGAGCAAAGTTCTACGAGGATACAACCGATGCTCCATATATCACATGGATAACTCCATCCAAGCCCTGGCAACAAAATACAAAGTTCAAATATTAAGACTTCACTCCAACAACCAGTTCTGTAATCAAAGTTAGCCTACAAAATCATAAGCCTACCCAAGATAACCTCTGGTGCTCGATAATGCCTGGTCGAGACTATATAAGTATGGTCCTTGCGGTCATAGGTTGCGCTACCAAAATCAATTAACTTGATGGCACTAGATTTTGGAAGCCTCTTGGAGCATGAACCATCCTTTCAAAATGTAAAGTAAATTATAAGCAGAATTATAATAAATTGCAGAACCATAAAATAACATAAGCTATGTCTTCACACAATAAAAACGAGAAACAACTGAATACCTTATATTCAGAGACCTTGATATACTCAGGGGACACAAAAAGAATGTTCTCGGGCTTTAAGTCTGTATGAATGAGATGCAAATCATGCATAACTGCAACAACAAAAAAGGCAATCCGCCATGAACAAGAAACAATACATGCCCAGAAAACCACTAATATTTAAGGTAAGCTATAAAGGGGGAGAAGTAGCAAATAGCAGGCAAGACACTAGTCTAAAAGAATAAATTAAAGAAAATTAAATGACACTGATTAAATGACACTGATTAAGATTCAAGACAATTAGAAAGCAACCACAATACTTGGGAGGAAATCATCAACGAGAATTAATCTAATGACAAAAAAGTTGGAAGAGTTTTCTACACACATGCAACAGATTCCAACAGTTGTCTGCCAATCTCGCGAACAAGGTCAATGGGAAATGAGCGATAACCATTTTTCCGTAGAAAATCGTATAAGCTTGGTCCAAGCTTCTCAAATACCTGTTAAAATAATTTAGATTTGTGGACAATTGAACTACCTAAAGTAGCTTGTAAATTGGTGAAACTGTTGCAAAACACTTACTATACAGACATGGTTACGATAGTCAAACCAGTTCCGTAATTGCACACAACTGCAAAATAGACCCATTTACACATGTAACCTTATTTCTACTAAAACGTAAATTAAGGGTAGGGTAAAAAGCTATTCAGAACAGCATTAATAAAATATAAAAACTCACCGATTGCCATTCTTGTCATGTTTACCAAGATGATGTAGTACATCAACCTCGATCATAGCAGCCTCCCGATATTTCTTGATGGATCGAACAATTTTAATAGCTACCATCTCCTTCTTTTCTCGATCCCAACATTCCAAAACCTGACCGAAAGTACCTAAGAAATATCAAACAAAAAAGAGCATAAATAACCTTTCCAGGTTTTATATAACGGACATTAGTCATTATTTATTATATGAAAGATTATCAAATACTCAAAGATTGAAATTATCTTGAGTGATGAAACCAACCTTCACCAATCTTCTTGTAGATCTTATCTGAAAAAAAAAACATAAAGAAAACAAAAGAATTAGTAAGAAACAATGCTTTTTTTCCTCCAATGAATGACATTCAGAAATGAATTTCCAATTTCTTGGTTTTTAAAAGATTGAGCTATCTAAATAATTTTAAAAAAGCATGGGATTTGTTTCAATGAAACAATAAGATTTTTTTTCATTTTTCTTGATTATAAAAGGCAACTATTCTGAAATAACAAATTCAAAGATGGTACAAAAATAGAGTATCAGTCTCAAATCGTCAAAAGACAAAATTCTATTCATCCTGGTTGAAGGTGCATGCAATAGTTCGCTATAGAGAAATCTAAACTTCAGACAATTAATGTAACTCAAGGTTAAATATGTCTAACCCCACCTTTGACAGGAAGATATAAGAGAATAATTGACACATAAAAAAGCAATGCTCTGTCGTGTCAGGCCAAAGGTAGCAAACATAAAATAACCTCAAAGTATCATAACTCAAAATGTTTGGAAATGTATAATTTTAGTGAAGAAAGAATATCTGAACAAATGAAACTAAATAATGTGATGAGATTCAAGTCACAATGTTACCGACATTAACATGCATGCATCAATTTTATTTAAAATCATAAATCCTGCTACACACAGACCACTCAGCCATAAAATTTCAGAAATTGGTAAACAAGTAATTACAGCGAGAAGTCAAATTTTCTCCAACAGCAAACATATAATGCCCATCTTTATCATCCTCTCTCCAAGGGGGGGAAGCATTTCGAGCCACTCCCTTCGAAAACAGAGAAGAACAAGTATGGTGTGAAGATGCCGTCGATGAAATTAAGCTGTTCACATCGCCAACTTCTTGCCCACATAATATTCCTATCTGATCCTACACACAACCATTCATTCATTCTTTGAACTTAATAAACACAATCATGATGCCACTTATTCCGTTAAAATCTCCTTTCAGAAAAATTAGTTCAGCAATATATTTTAAATGGGTAAAATGAAGACGAGAAATCAGTTTACAAGATTATTATAGCTTAAGTAACTAACAGACAAGTTATAGCTCACAACATATTCAATCGATATGACTAAAAAAGAATATACATCTAGAACAAATGAACAATAACGAAAGCGTTAATTGTTCAATATAGCCCAAACTTAGAAGTTTAATAGTCCAAACTAAAACTTAAAAAGCAAAAGAAAAAAGAAAACATGGACCTAGCTTAGGCATTAAGTTTTAATTTTATCCTTTCATTTGAATCTGATTAAGTTCGTCTTCTTTCTATGCCAACTAACCTGTCACATCCTTACTGTATCAGAGTTATGAAATCCAAATTGTACTTCTAGCTTAACTAAAACTAGAATTATTTAAGGCACTTTATCAACCTAACCTAAATCAATACAAGTAGCCAATTTGGATTTGATTTGGGTGATTATTTGACAATATGGCAGGTTGACTAGCAACATGGATAAGAATTTAACCAAGATGCACACCGAGGTAGATTTGTTATACTATCAACTTCAGCACAAATCATCATATTTATAGTTGAACCAGATCAATAATAGCGTCATAATTTAAACAAAATCTAGCAATTTACCCATAATGAAATAAACATAGAGCTACAACTGCACAGCAGCAAGACACATACAATCTATTATATTATATGAGAGAAAAAACTATATCATTTTCAAGCACATAACGCCACATTAAACAGCCAAACATATTCTGCAGCATTTTTGTGTCGATATGAAAATCAATATTCGTGTTGCAAGATAACTAATGTGAGTGAAACTATCATGTGATGCACACATATTTGAGGGAAGAAAAAGAAAGGAAACAAAGAATCAGATAGTATATGGTTAAAATTCATAACAAAATCATAAAACAGCGGTTTAAAGATTATTTGATATGACAACAAACAAAACATATAACTCAATCAATTGAGACCAAGTTGATCACAATATATAGAACCAAACAATAATTAAAAAAAAACATTTTGCACATGGGGGGCAATCTTCCCCCCAAGTTCCGAGCACTAACAGAAAAAACAAAAAATTAAGAACAAAAGTAGCATACGGTTCTGATGGGACGCTGATAGATCCTCACCAGATCAGATAGCTGCCGAACAGACCGGTTCGATAACGACAAAAAAAAATCGATATAATCAAACTTACCCAGGATCTTGTAAACTTTAGGGATCTGAAAGACTATAAGAAGAAACAAAGGATCGGATTTCCGCCTGATAATTATTTCAATAAAAAGATTACCTTTGAATGCTGCGAGATGTCCAAATTATGTCTCGGCCGCTTCCAGGGGCGTCGATCGACGTGGCTGTGGGGAAATTCCCCTAGGCGCTCCATTTCCATGACAGATTAAACCAAAGCAAGAGAAGCAGAGAGGAGGATCCAAAACCCTAATCTCCAAAAACACGACAGGGGAAAGTTCTTTGCCCCAATTCTATTTGGCGATGGACAGCTCGTCCCGACAACCTTTTATGGACGAGGAGGCTGGGTTACAGCTCCAAGTTACCGGCTTTAGTTGGGCTTCTTTAGAGAGGCCCAAATTATGTACGAACGAATATAATGCAGAATTTTGCCGTCGCCCTTAAAATTCATAATTAAATTGTGTACCACGATTTCTTAAATACCGAAATTACCAGATTTTAAATTATATATATAAGAACTTTGAATTTATTCAATTAAAGTTTATTTTAAAATTATTAAATTCTGCAGTGTATTTTACAAATGAATAATGATTGGGAAAGTGAAAATCAAAGAGTGAAAATCATAGTAAATGACGTGGCATCTTACATGCACGATCTCCGACGGGTTCACCGTACCCCCTATGGTATAGTTTAATTCGGGACGGCGGCTGAAGATCGCCGATGGTGTTTAAACGATAATCGAATGTGTACATGTAAAATATCACATCATATTACATCGTTCACTATAATTTTCACTCTCTCATTTTCACTCTTCATATCATTGCTCTTTACAAATATCCCTCCATCCACTCAATAAACCTAATCTTTATTCACCGACGAGCAGAATTGGCCTTTCATAGTTAATTGCCATTGATCGACAGGAGTCAATTTAGGGTATTTTATCAAAAAAAAAACATACGAGAGAATTTATATTTATAAAAAAATATCCTATGATTTATTATATCAAAGAGCGCATACCACATTTTTATAATTTAATTTTAAAATAATAAACTATGGTTCAGATATAGATATTCTCATCTTCTCTTATCCTATATATTTCTTCCTGCCTTGTAACTTAATCAAGCCTTAAAGTTTTTACTATATTTTACTGTGATTGTGAAAAGATTAAGAAATAACTAAAAGATTATCTTATAAATAATCATTAAGGTTCTTTTAGCTCGAAATGAGTTTATTTCGAGCACTTTTTGACCTAAAATAAGGATATAAATAGAAAATATCAAATATCAAAAAATATCATCAAAATAAAATAAAGAAAAATTTCAGTCCCAAAAATTTCAAACCCTCTTTGTATTTCTGACCCAAAGAGGGTCTGAAATAAATTTATTTCAGACCCTATTTGAACCTAAAATGAAATCTAATTAATTTTTAATTAAATATTTCAGTCTCAAAAATTTTTAATTAATTATTTCAGACCCTCTTTAGGCTTGAAATATTTCATTTTAGGTCCTCTTTGGATCTGAAATATTTTATTTCAAGCCCAAAGAGGGTCCGAAATTTTTTATTTCAGACCCTCTTTGGGTCTGAGTGTACAAGAATTTAGGAGCGCAGGAAGTCGAGCGGAAGACGTAGTGGTCGACAAAGATGGTACGGAAAGAGAGCCGACGGAATCGATACATCCGAGGGACATGGAGCTCTGCGGAAGAGTACACCGGTGGAGCGAGAAGGACGCGTGCAGTGTCCGAGGGACGAGAAGCCTAGAGGAAGGACGCTCGAGGGGCGAAAGGTCAGAATCGGATTCGGGTGAGCCTGACTCCGGTTAGCCAGAAATCACCCAAGAAGGCGAAGCAAGTCAAGCTGGAGATTGGTCAGCATCGTCTGACCAAACTGACTGCTGGACGTCCGTAATCTCACGGGCGCCTAGGAGTTCAGGCACCCGACCACTCAGGAGCTTGTGTTGTATTAGGCACCCAAGAAGGCTTTTTAGCCATTTGCGACTTTGGCATTGGATAAAGTTGCGGGCCACGTGTCAAGCGCCCTATAACTACCACGTCAGCAAACAGATAATTTTCACAGGGGCTATAAATAGACCCCTGAAGCTCAGTTTATTTAATTAATTGCATTCCAAGCATTAGCAAACGAGTTTAGAATAGTTTCTCATTCTTTTTTTGAGTTTTCCACGTGTAAGAGGCTTCTCCGCCCAAAGAAGATATATTCAAGAGAATCGAGTCATATTCGGCCTTGGATTAGCAACCTCCCCGGTTACAAGCCATGTAAATTTGATTGTCTCTCTCTTTCAATTTGCTTTATTTATTTATGTTTATTATTTCTGCTTAGACTAACAAATATCATTGTCAAAGTTAGACAAAAGATTTCTTATATTTTTTTCAAGGGCAATTCACCCCCTCTTGTCGGTTGACCACAATCCAACATTATCCTGCTTGATACTTGTTACTTGCTCTTGGATATGATCTAATTTCCTTCTATACAGTCTCGTTTTATTGTTGATTCGGGCGGATGATTTTTCTAGAAGGGTCGGGGGCCCGGTCGGGTTCAATCTGACACGGTCCGAATCAGGGGAAGTCAAGCCGATTCATACTTAGGCTCACGGGCCCGGCCTGGAGATCGACCAGGAGCATGAAAGCTGAAACAGATAAGGCCTCAACTCGGGGTCGGACACCTAAGGGCGGTCACTCGGGGTCGGACACCCGAGGTCGGTCAGTCAGGGTCGGACACCCGAGGGCGGTCACTCGGGGTGGGACACCCGAGGTCGGTACTCGGGGTCGGACACCCGAGGTCGGTCACTCGGGGTCGGACACCCGAGGTCGATCACTCGGGGTCGGACACCCGAGGTCGGTCACTCGGGGCCGGACACCCGAGGTCGGTCACTCGGGGCCGGACACCCGAGGTCGATCACTCGGGATCGGACACCCTAGGTCGATCACTCGGGGTCGGACACCTGAGGTCGGTCACTCGGGGACAGACCCCCTGGGTCTTACCCCACGTCTGTAGACTTCTAACCCAGATTTACCCAACCGAATCGAGCTATGAGTTAAGGCGTGCTGACCGAGCAGCTGTAAGACCTCCCCTTCAAGTAATAGCGCAATAAACCTCTGACGTAATCATCACCTGACAAAGCCGCCAACATTAATGGGGTTCAGAGGGGACAACCTAGACAGACTGTCAGATGGCTGTGGCAGTCTCACAGAGCAACTAAGGCTGCCATTGGCTCAGTCTGACAACTGACTCATCCTTAAATGAGACAGGACATCTCTGACATGGCAGAGGGCTTTCCTCCCCCTATATAAACCCCCCTTTGGGCTCCAAAAGGGGGATTGCTGCCATTTTGCAACCGCACCACCACTTTGTGAGATCTGTTTTGGTCCGAGCCGAGTGATTTGAGCCGGATCCCCATCAAGCCCGGGTCCGACCCCCCGAGTTACAGCAGACCGGGTCGTCTTGGTCAGACCGAGTCATCCGGGGGAGAATCGGTCTTCGCTTGTCGACAGGATCAAATTTGGCACCGTCTGTGGGAATCAGCCTGATTGAAAGTCGAAGATGAGCGATTCCAATCGGGTGACCGTGACACTTTCACAAGAAGCCCTCGAGTTGCTAATAGCTGCCAGAGCTCAGAAGTTAGCAATGGAGCAGGGAATAGCGGGCAAAGCTCAAGAAGGTCCAGTCGAGCCTGCCGCTCGAGTGGGCGCTGAAGGAGGGACTCGCCATGGGGACAGCTGATAGGTATCATTTTGTTGATTATTTTAGTTGTTAAAATCCAATTTTGACCCATATTTTACTTGCTTAATCTTGCATTTATTCTAGGTTCTAGAAATTACTGCTATTTTGGACTTAATTGTAAATCTTGGATACATTTGAATTATTTTGCCACTAAATTTTTGATCTATTTTTTGTAGGCATGGAAGGATCATGGACCTAGGTTATGCTGGGTCAAATTTGAGCCGGAAGTGGACCCGGATCGAGTGACCAAGCTTCAGACAAATCTGGGTCGTCCGATTCAAAAACGGCTAAATCTGAGCCATCCGGGAACTTCTGAGGCAATCCGAGCTAGGGTTAAGGCTGATCAAACACTGAGGTCAAGATCTGAGATTTTCATCCGAATCAGAGATTATTTAATCGTTGGATCAAGCTCAGAGGGCTCTAAACTGTCCATTCAAAGATCAGGTTGATCTGGGCCATCCATTGCAAATCTAGAAGATCCGAGCTACTCCGAGGCAGATCCTAACCCTTGATCAACATCATCAAGTTTTGGTTCAGATCGGAGAAGATCCGACCGTTGGATTCATCTAAAACAATCTCAGCCGTTGGTTTCAAAGTATTTAAATAAAAAATTCCCTCAGATCTCACTGTCACGTCTTCGCCGCACAGTTCATCTTCTTGCGTTTTCTTCATCGTTTCTTCTTCAATTTTCTTCAATCCAAGGGCGCGACCACCTCAATTCCTTCATTAGATCGAGTGCTAGATCCTTGGGAAGCTGCTGCCGTGAAGATTCCAGCTCCGAATTGGCCAAAAACAGAGCCGAGTGAGGGTTTCCTCGGTTCTACCATTGATTGCTTCGATCTTGGTTTTGTTCCATCCTTCATCCATCCGAGCTATCTGGAGGGGTTCTCTGGAGTGCTTGGTTCATCCCCACACCATCAACGCGATTGGACAAGGCGAGATTAAGGAAATTGAATGAGTTTTCAGCTTGGATCAGAGTGGAAGCTGGATTGATTCACAGAGGTTGTTCTTCTATTGATTTGTTGAGCTTAGGGGTTCGAGACTCACCCTTGTGTGACGAGCAAGGAGTACTTGAGCTAAGGGAGTGATTGAGGATTAGTTTTCTTTATGTTTTTCAGTTATTAGCTGTAATTTCGAATTTTGCAGTTCATGTTCAGTTTCTAAATTTTGTTTCAGTGAATTTAGTTTGTCTGAATCATTTCTACATTCATTAGTGATTAAATTCTGCACTATTTGTAGCTCGATTACGTGTTTGGTGAACAATTGTTTTGATTTCAGTTGTGGTTCTGCTGTTCGAATTAGTTTCATGTTTCATTTTTGCGCATCAGCTCTAATTCTACAAATTCACTTTAGTTTCTGAATTCTTTAGCTTATTTCGACATCAGTTATGCCTAGCCTTAGTTCCTGAAGTTAGAGACCATACTTAGTGTGTTAATTTAGCTGATCTAAGTTCGTTTCACCTTTAGCTTCATTTCTGAGTTTTGTTCAGCTTGGTATTTCTGCATATCAGTCCTTTTCATGGCGTATCAACCCTGTTCCTACAAATTTCAGATTAGTTTCTGAATTCTCAGATTATTTCGAATTCACAGAGTTTCTGGTTTTAATACCTGAGATTAAAGACAACATTTGGTTAGCTAATGAGTTGGATTTGAATTTGTTTAGCATTCAGTCTCATTCATGCATTCTGGCTCAGCTTGTTGAGTGCCAGTTTTCAGCTTGCGTCTCAACTCTAGTTCAGCCATGTTTAAGTTTTTTTCTTTTCTGAATTGGTGTCAAATAACATTAGTTGAATTCAGCTTGTTTCTCTAAACTTAGATTAATGCATTCGAACTCAATTTACTCTATTAAATTCTGCATTTGAATTGTTGTTTCATCCCTGCATTCGATTTCTGGAATCCTGAATTCATTTCTACTTTCGACAGTTTCAGTTCTATTTTTGAAATGTTCAGTTTATAATTTCTAAAGCTGCATCAATGGAACGTTAGCTCTTCTAAATCCCATCTGAACGCTAGTTTGAGCAATTACTTTCAGCTTGCTTGTTTGATGGTTTGTATTTGCATCTGATTTGTTGCTGCCTTCTACTTGAATGCTCTAAATTCTTGCATTTCAATTCTGATTT
The DNA here is from genome assembly GCA_024364735.1 of Boesenbergia rotunda. Lineage (NCBI taxonomy): Eukaryota > Viridiplantae > Streptophyta > Magnoliopsida > Zingiberales > Zingiberaceae > Boesenbergia > Boesenbergia rotunda. Next base: position 132,611 of record JAGFNQ010002723.1, read on the forward strand.
GAGCTTGTTCCTGCCTTGATCAGTAATCGATTTAAATTCCTTCAGCCATTCTTGCTTATAACTTTGCCTGTAGCTTTGCCTTACAAATTGAGTTGGTCTGTTGCAGTTTTGAATTGGCAGTTTACAGATTAAGCAATTAGCATCAATTTTGGCACATAAGCTTTCTCCCATGCGTATCAAGTAGTTTCATTGCTGCATTATAAATCAAGTGAATGCTTCGGATTTGATGGATAAATTTAATACAATCTATAGTGCACCTTGAAATTGAATTCAGATTTGTTTTCCAAGTTTAGCTACTTTATATTGGTTAATTAAATCCATTATTAGTTGAGTCCTTTAGTGCCAACTTCTTGTTTAGTTCATTGGGTGAAGTTTCTCTCCTTTTCATTGTGATTGCATTTCTGATTGCAAACCAAACCCAGATTTTATTTGAAACCCAAAAATATTCGACGACACATAAACTCGAGCTCGAATCAAACAACCTCAACTAGCCCTAGGAAAAATACGACCTGTGGCCCCTTTACTACGTTTTCATCTTTGCTAGCAAAAAGGGTTTGCAGCTTTTCACATATCTAAATTTTGAGACCCACATTTGTAACACCTAGTTCGGGTCCATCAACAACCCCCATTTCCCCCGAGCACTGTTTGGCCCGACCGAGGGGGCAGGGCAGTCGGACCCTCATAAAGCTTCATCTAATCAAGTCAGAGCTAGCAAAGGGAAGGCTCCCCTTGTGTCGGTTCCAGTGGAACACACTGGGTTCCCCTTCTCCGGTCAGATTTTATAGGAGCCACTGCCCAAGCATTTCCGACTTCAGTCTATCCCTGAGTACTGAGGAGGTACGGATCCGGAAGAACACTTAAAGAAGTTCGAGAACGCTGCATTGCTACACCAATACTCAGATGGTATCAAATGCCGAGCCTTTTTGACCACCCTGGCCGGGCCGGCTCAACGATGGTTTGACAGATTGCCAGAGAGCTCGATAAAAAGCTTCGCTGACTTCAAGAGATTGTTCCTTCAATACTTTGCGAGTAGCAAAAGGCATCACAAGACCAGCTTAAACTTGTTCACCATGAAGCAGGGCTCCAAAGAGCCCCTGAAAGCCTACATTAAAAGATTTAATCAGGTTGCGCTGGACGTACCCACCGCTACGTCCGAGGTGTTAGTCAGCGCCTTTGCCCAAGGTTTGCAAGAAGGCGAGTTCTTTAGGTCCTTGATCTGAAAGCCTCCGAAGGACTTTGAGAGCCTCCTGGGCAAAACCAGCAAATATGTGGATGTGGAAGAAGCACAAGCGGCCAGACGGTCGGAGACCAGGCCTGCGCCCGAGATTCCTCAGCATCATCAGAAGAATATACCTCCTAGAGGACCTCTCAGAAGCCCCCGAGCTATGGGATACAAGCAAGGAGCTGAGCGAGGAATAGTTCAACAAGTGGCCCAGGGTTGCCTCCCTTCCAGATGGCAACCCTACTGCTCTTTCCATAACAGCCATACTCACGACCTTCAGGATTGCTGGCAAGCCGGCCGGGGTCGAGGTCGCACCGGTCGAGGAAGTCCAAGAGGAGCTCATCCGGGAGGTGGTCGCGGTCGGGGAAGAGCATCACCGAGCCAATCCGAGTCTCCCGCCCGCCTGACCTCTTCTGCGGCCAGACAGTTGTTTCCGACCCCTAGCTCTCCCGGGCGAGGGAACGCCAGCGAGGAGCAAGCTAACCAGCAGAACGCAGTGCACGGGTCCATCAATGTAATTTCCGGCGGTCCCACCTATGGTGACTCCAACCGGGCTCGGAAGTCTCAAGTCCGACGTTTAGATATCTATCAGGTGGGCAGCAGTTCCGCCCAAGCTCAAGGGCCACAGATCAGCTTCGGCCCTGCTGATTTACAAGGAGTGGAGGTGCCGCATGACGATGCCCTGGTCATCACGGCGGTTATAGCGAACTATCAGGTCCACCAGACCATTGTGGATACTGGGAGTTCAGCCAATATTTTATACTTGAAGGCATTTGAGCAGTTACAGATCGAGACTACTGAGCTGCAACCTGTGGCTACACCCCTGTTCGGATTCACCGGAAATGAAGTTCAACGGCTTGGTCAAATCAAACTAGTCATTTCACTCGGGGAGGAGCCTCTGAGAAGAACCCGGTGGTCTACCTTCCTCGTGGTGGACGCACCCTCAGCTTATAATGCTATCCTTGGCCGACCAGCCCTAAATGAATTCCGGCGTCAACTTTTTATTTGAAGGTTAAATTTCCAGTAGGAGAGCAGGTCGGCGAAGCCAGAGGGGATCAGAAGGTGGCGCGCCGGTGCTACATTGATGACGTCCGAGTGGAGGTGAGAAAGACCTTCCTGTTGGTGACGAGATGGCTATAGAGGGGGGGTGAATATAGACAATCACAATTTCTTAAGTTTTTCAAAACTATTCTGCACTTCAGAGTTAGACAGTGGAAGCAAATGCAGAACAAAGAAACTAAGCAGAGAAAGAAACTCAAACCAAACAAATGCTAAGACGGAGATGTACAAGGTTCGGGGATAACTTGCCCCTACTCCTTGGCGTGCCCGTGAGGTGGGCGATCCCTTGATCGTCGGCAGATCAAGCCCCGGTGAACACCGGATATCAAGCGCCTCCTTCTCGGTGGAGTAACCTCTCCACAAGCTGTCTCAGTAGATGAATACAAGATTAAGCACACGAGACACTCAAGAAGGGAAGCTCACAAAGATGAAACAAGAATGCTCAAGCACAAAGCAATAGAGAGTACAACGCACAGCCCAGCCAAACTCCTCAAGTTCCTGTCTGTTTTTCCCCATTGTCGCTCCTCTGCTTCCAGCCTCATCTTAAGCATCAGCTCCCATCATCAAGCTCTCCATCAGCATCCACTAAAGCCACAGCCTGACCCCCTGACTCCCTGAGCACTCAGTCCACTGAAGACCCTCTCCAGCTGAGCCTCCGTCAGTTGCCAGCTGCTCTCCAGACGCCGTTGAGACCTGAAACAAGGAAACAGCCAATCCTGCTCCAAGGAAAGCCTCCCATTGACTCTCCACCAATGTTTGAATCATCCCTGTAAAGCCTGCACACTCCAATAGAAGCTTAGCAACTCATATCAACATATATCAGCAGTGTATCAGAGAATCGGCAGAGAAAACAGTGCGATCAGAGCTTCTGACAGCGTATTTGAATTAAAGTTCTGCTCCTGATCGGTCACCAGACCAATCAGGCTCCAGCCTGATCGGTCACCAGACCAATCAGGCTCCAGCCTGATCGGTCACCAGACCTATCAGGCTGCTCCCAGACCAATTAGGCTCCATCCTGATCGGTCATAAGGAGAATCTCGCGACACTTGATCGTTCACTAGACCGATCTGAACAGTATCCCTGATCGGTCACCAGATCGATCAGGAGTCGAGCAGTAAGGTTCCCAAAACCCACTAGATGCTTCCTGATCGGTCACCGGACCGATCAGGCTGTGCCCTGATCGGTCACCAGACCGATCAGGATGCTTCCAGACCAATCAGGCTCCGTCCTGATCGATCATAGAAAGGAACCTGCGATGCTGGATCGTTCTCCAGAATGATTTGCACAGTGATCCTGATCGGTCACCAGACCGATCAGGAGTAGATCAGTAAGGGAACTCAACCCACTTGTGAGCTCCCTGATCGGTCACCAGACCGATCAGGAGCCATTCAGTGAGTGAAACGCATACTCCCTGATCGGTCACCAGACCGATCAGTCATCGCTGGATTGGTCACCAGACCGATCCATGAAGGAGCAGCGTGCCAGAATCCCTGATCGATCACCAGACCGATCCAGGGACTCAAACTCAGCCCTCCAAGCTAAGTTTCCATCCACTTTAGCCCTCCAAGCTAAGGATTTTCCATCTAACTCTCCAAGTTGGGAATTTGCACCTAACCCTCCAAGTTAGGACTTTTCACCTAGCCCTCCAAGCCAGGACTTTTCACCCAACCCTTCCGAGTTAGAACTTCATCCAACCTAGCCCTCCAAGCTAGGCACCTGACCCTCCAAGCCAGGACTTTTTCACCTAATTCTCCAGGATGGGAATTTGCACCTAACCCTCCAAGTTAGGACTTTTCACCTAGCCCTCCAAGCTAGGACTTTTCACCCAACCCTTCCGAATTAGGACTTTTCCAACACCTAGCTTCACTCACTAGGACCCGGCTTCACTCACCGGGATTTCCAACACCTGGCTTCACTCACCAGGACCCGGCTTCACTCACCGGGATTTCCAACACCTGGCTTCACTCACCAGGACCCGACTTCACTCACCGGGATTTCCAATCACCTGGCTTCACTCACCAGGACCCGGCTTCACTCACCGAGATTTCCATCACCTGGCTTCACTCACCAGGACCCGGCTTCACTCACCGGGATTTCAACCTAGCTTCACAAGCTAGGACCTGGCTTCACTCACCAGGGTTTCATGCCCAGTCCCCGATCAGGACTTTAACCCAAATTCGCTCAACCAAACTTAAATCATTGTCAAACACCAAAACAACAACCAGGCCAGACTGCATCAACAATCTCCCCCTTTTTGTTGTTTGACAACCCGATTTAAGTTTAGGTATCAATCAATTGAAGTCTCCGTTCAATTCTCATAAGGGAATCATGATCCTCCCCCTATAATAACCACAAACTTAATCAGCCATTTTCTCCCCCTTTGTCAAACATCGAAAAGGGTATGGTTATTAAGTTTAAACATCAAACTCCCCCTTAACCAAGGGTCTCTCCCCAAACCTAGAATAATCAAAGGATAATTTTTTGAATCGCACATGAAAACATATACAGAATAATATCATGGTCAAGCATGTATATGTTTCATATGACAAGTCAAAGGATGATTTTTGAATTGCATATGAGAGGCATATACCATAGATGTATCATGGCAACAATGTATATGCATCATATGGCAATAATTATCGTAGTTCCATCAGACTGATGATTGATACAGAAAAATTTCTGATTTATCTATGAACGATCGATTTTCAGAAAAATTTCTGTAATTCTGATTCGTTCAAGATCGGACTGCATTAACACTTGGACTTCCATGTGAAGACATATACAGAAGTATATCATGGTCAAATACGTATATGCTTCATAGGACGAGTAAGGAATGCATCTGTATCTGAAACATAGTCCTGATTGGTCTCCGTGACCGATCAGGTTCGTTGATTACGTGATACAGAAGAATTTCTGATTAGTCTGGGGAGCGATCAGTTTTCAGAAAAATTTCGGAAACTCTGATATGTTCCTGATCAGACTGCATTAACAATTTGCATTCCATAACAGGGGAGATGACTCTATTAATATTCGTCATTTCAGAAAAATTTTCGAAACACGACATTAAGAACAAGAGTCAAGACTCAAACAAACCCTTTCTTATGAATTTGAACATTCCAACATAGGTTTGTATCAAATCAGTATTTAGGTTTTGTTTCAAGTACCACTTGAACAAATTTGTACTTCCTTAGTACCAGAATTGTACCAATGGAGAATCAAATATGTTTCAATTGTAATTGGTTTGTATCAGATTTGTTAGGAGTATGATCATTAAACTGGTACAATTCGATGAGAAGAGATTGGTTTGAGGAGGTTTTTGGATCAAATTGGAACGATCTGGGAGTTCCTTGATCAGAGTTGAGCTGATCGGTCATAGGATCGATCAGGGTGATCCCTGATCGGTCACCAGACCGATCAGGGTGAGTCCTGATCGGTCGGTGGATCGATCAGGTCTGATACAGACCATAGTTCAGAAACTCTGAAAGTTCAGAAACTCTGAAACACTTCTAAACTCTAATTCAATCAGTTTTAACTCCTAACAGTGTTCCATTAAACAACATTCATGTTTCTCTACCCAAAGGAAACAACATGATTTGCATCTCTTTAACTATCATGTATATTATCAAATCATGCAACATCTCCAATATATCTTGAGAGTAAAACTTATAAATACAAAGTTCAAAGCATGATTCCAGAAAACATGATAAGTTTGGAAGCGATCAACATATGATTAAATTTCAAAACATGCCTATATAATACCAGTATCAAGGCATGATCAAGTTCCCAATTTTTTTTTCAAGTTCATTTACCATCATAAGCAACTCTAAGTGTGAAGACCTTGAATACATGCCAATTCTTTTGATTCGTTTCAAGAAAACACTGAACCTAGACCTTAAGTTCATGTTCTTGTTTAATGATGTATTGTGAGATTTTCAATGTGTCTATACTTGTTCTTTAGCATGCATCCATGTTCTACAATACTATTTGAGTCAAAACATGATGGTGTTCTCTAAGCATGAATTTGAGTATCGAAACATGTTTGTGTCAAAGCATGATCATATCAAGAAACCTTAGTTTGATACAAGGGAATCACTAGGTCATAGAAGGTTAAACAGTGAATTTTAAAACTCATGGTGATGCCTTGTGAGATTTTTATAATGATCAGCCCAAACTATATGTTCATCTTGTTCTTAAACATGCATTCATGTGTTATAACACATACAAGATACTCATGGCATACTTGGGCTTGAGATAAAACATTTCATAAATTATCATTTGCAGTAAACATAAATTGCTATGAAAAAAAAATAATTATCCTAAGCAATTCATGGCAAGAGCAAGTTGTGGGGTTAGTCTAAGCATTCATGTGAATTTGAGGAAATGGTAAGCACATTCCTAACTAGGAATGGCCATGTGTTGGGAGCATCAATTATCAACAACCAATGATGATAGATACTCCCCCTCAAATGATGCTTATACAATTCTAAATATTGAGGTTTTAGGTACCCAAATTTTGGGACCTAAACCATCTACAATTAATGACTTTGGCACCCATGCCTTAGTCATTTTCTTCCTAACCTTTTGAACCCTAGAATCATTTGATGATCTAAATTGGGGTCTTGACATTAATGAAATGAAACTTGATTCTTTAGGTTGGTAACCTAAGCCAACCTTGTTGTAAATCGCTTTTTGTGAGTTCAAGATCATATCTAGGGTTTTTGAGCTTGTTGAAAATTTTTCAAGAACAATCTTGAGATTTTCAATTTCACCCTTCAAGATCTTATTCTCATTCTCAAGGGATTCATTATGGAAGTCATTAATATTCTCAACCTTAAAGGATTTTAATTCTTTTACTTCCAACTTCAATGACTTAACCTTATTCTTAGATTTCTTTAACAATTTGGTTAAACATGCGATAGCTCTATAGCACTTATCTAACTCGGGAGAAATTACCTCTTCATCATCCGAAGATGATGAGGCGCGGTTGAGGAGTCATTGATTCATCACTCTCCTCCTTTGACTCTTGTAGTGCCACTAGAGCCACGTGACAGTGGATGTCCTCCTCCTCCTTGTATCTTCTTCTTCTTTTGTTTCCTGCCACAAAAGCAAACCCTTTCTCCTTGGGGCTTGGTTAGGATCTCATGTAGCTCCATCTCACAAAATAAGTCCTCTAACTTAACAAAAGATAAGTCCTTGGAAACCTTGTAGCATCCACCATGGATGACCACAAAGTATTCCTAGGGAAGCTTTGAGTACAACCTCACTAGGTCTCTATTTTCTACCTTTTCACTAATGGAGTGGAGACCATTCAATACTTCTTTGAATCGACAATGAAGCATACTTACAGTTTCACTTTCTCCCATTGTCAATTCTGAGTTGGCTGTGAAGGAGATCCTCTTGGCAGTCCGGGTGTCTTGAGTTCCTCATGGAGCTCAAGAAGTTTATTCCAATAGTCTTTGGCAGAGGTGAAGGGGCCAACCTTGATTAGCTATCTTTGGTCATCCCACATTGCAAGGTCACGACAGTTTGGCAATTGCTTCCCCCTTCCGATTAGCTCAGGCGACCAATTGGAAAACTCAAGCTCCTTTCCTTCATTATCCTTTGGAAGGGAAAACCCTTCCTTGACAGCGAACCACAAGCTCATATTTGTCTTCAAGTAAAACTCCATTCTTGACTTCCAATATGAAAAATCAGTGCCGTCGAGAATGGAGGTCGGTTGTGCTCATTCCTTCTCTTCCAGCCATCTTGCTGTAAGCTCTCGGATGTTAAGCCTTGAACAGAGCCCCAAGCTCTGATACCACTTGTTGGAGACGAGATGGCTATAGAGGGGGGTGAATATAGACAATCACAATTTCTTGAGCTTTTCAAAACTATTCTGCACTTCAGAGTTAGGCAGCGGAAGCAAATGCAGAACAAAGAAACTAAGCAGAGAAAGAAACTCAAACCAAACAAACGCTAAGACGGAGATGTACAAGGTTCGGGGATAACTTGCCCCTACTCCTTGGCGTGCCCGTGAGGTGGGCGATCCCTTGATCGTCGGCAGATCAAGCCCCAGTGAACACCGGATATCAAGCGCCTCCTTCTCGGTGGAGTAACCTCTCCACAAGCTGTCTCAGTAGATGAATACAAGATTAAGCACACGAGACACTCGAGAAGGGAAGCTCACAAAGATGAAACAAGAATGCTCAAGCACAAAGCAACAGAGAGCACAACGCACAGCCCAGCCAAACTCCTCAAGTTCCTGTCTGTTTTTTTTCCCTTGTTGTCGCTCCTCTACTTCCAGCCTCGTCTTAAGCATCTGCTCCCATCACCAGGCTCTCCATCAGCATCCACTGAAGCCACAGCCTGACCCCCTGACTCCCTGAGCACTCAGTCCACTGAAGACCCTCTCCAGCTGAGCCTCCGTCAGTTGCCAGCTGCTCTCCAGACGCCGTTGAGACCTGAAACAAGGAAACAGCCAAACCTGCTCCAAGGAAAGCCTCCCATTGACTCTCCTCCAATGTTTGAATCATCCCTGTAAAGCCTGCACACTCCAATAGAAGCTTAGCAACTCATATCATACATAATCAGCAGTGTATCAGAGAATCGGCAGAGAAAACAGTGCGATCAGAGCTTCTGACAGCGTATTTGAATTAAAGTTCTGCTCCTGATCGGTCACCAGACCTATCAGGCTGCTCCCAGACCAATCAGGCTCCATCCTGATCGGTCACAAGGAGAATCTCGCGACACTTGATCGTTCTCTAGACCGATCTGAACAGTAATCCCTGATCGGTCACAGACGATCAGGAGTTGAGCAGTAAGGTTCCTAAAACCACTGGATGCTTCCTGATCGGTCACCAGAC
>JAGFNQ010002723.1:146408-171862 GCA_024364735.1 Boesenbergia rotunda
GAGTAGTATTCTATATATATCGACAACCTCCTATAATCAATTCAATCAATTGATATGTTATATATTAGAATCTACTATTCTAAGACATTATTATATTTATTTAGCTAGCATAAATATAAACAAATATAATAACCAAAATATTACCTTTTATATCTAAATACGATTCAATATATCCTAAATCAATCAATTCTTGATTGGCTCTTAGGGATTACACTAACAGTATATTGGCGTCGAGCAATGTTTTTAGTGATGAGCCCTACTTCATGTAAGCCTCGAGCACCCACTTCTTCGTATAAGTGCCCCAAGCATCCACTTCCTCATCGATGTCAAGCACCCATTTTTAAGCTTGAGAAAGGATAGTAGAGGCACTCGACCGTCAAGCACCCATTTTTAAGCTGATGATCTTCTCCAACCACTTCATCAAGTGTTATCCGAGCAAATCTATCAAGTTTTTGTCATGTCAATATCGGCCAGGGCTTTTGATGGGAACAAATCCTTCTCTCCTATTGCAAATGTGGTGGTAGCAACACCTCCTTTTTTTGCAGATGGAGGCTGAGGTTTGCATCCGTGGGTGTTGGTATTAGATGTTCAATGCACAACGGAATGTGTGAAAAATAGATTAAATGACTTTTAAAATATTTTCACAACAAAATAATTTTGTTTAGATCGAATAAATGATCTAGTTTAGTTACAAGAATTATACAAACTCTCTTATAATTAAACATGCAAACATTACTACAAAAGAGATTAGAATAGACCCGACCCCGGGCCGGACCCGGCCCGGAACCGGCCCGGGTCAACGGGCCGGTTGGCCCGTTGACCCGGTTCGCCGGGCCGAACCGGAACCGGCTCGGCAGGATGCCGGGCCGGTTCCGGTTCCAGGCCCCCGGAACCGTGAACCGGCGGTTAACCGCCGGTTCACCGCCGGTTCAGTGCCGTTGGGTATTTTTTTTTTTTGAACGGATGAGATCATTTGACCATTTTTTGATCAATGGCTACGATTTAGTGACCGTTATGATCTGAACTCTATAAATAGGGAGTTCATTTCATCATTTTCACTCACAAAACAACTTCTCTTCTCTCAATCTCTCATTCTCAACTCTCTAACTCTCAACTTCTCTCCGCGTTCTTCATCGACGATAATGGAAGGAGGTCACGGAGCTTCATCATCTCGATCTCGGAGGGGAAAAGAAATTGCATACGAGGATCCCAACCTTCAAATTCAATCTACCGATGATGAGACCGAGGCTCAGCCCCAACGCCCTCCGATCCCCGAAACGCAAGGAAGTACCGATGCGATTACTTCTAAGGTTCGGGATAATCCTCCTTTAAAATCGTCTATTTTCACTAAACATTTTGAGAAGGTAACACTTCCGTCGGGAGAAATGCGTGCAAAATGCAAGCATTGTAATGCTTCCTACAAATTCCAAGCCGGCGGCGGCTATGGGTCGTTGAAACGACATGTAGAAACGAAGCACCCGACAGAATATGGGCTTGACCGCTCTCAAACACAATTATCTAGATTTTCTAGCGGTAGTAGTACTGATTCTGGTTTATTTTTATATTCAGATAATAAATTAAGAGAATCATTAGCTAAATTTGTTTCCGTAGAACATCTTTCTTTTAGTTTTGGAGCTAAATGCACATTTGAAGATTTGTGTAAAGAATCTCTTAATCCTGCTGCTAAACGTGTACCTAGGACTACACTAACTCGCACAATTAAAAGATTAGTAAAACAAGGAAACAAAAATTTAATTGAAGAATTTAGTAAATTAAATAATAAAGTTTCTTTATGTTCCGATATTTGGAGTGATCATTGGCAAACTCATTCTTATATGGGTATAACATGCCATTGGATTGATAACTCTTGGATCCTTCAAAAGAGATTATTAGCTTATAGAGTTTTTGATGAATCACACTGCTCATAACATTGCACAATTATTACACATAGTTTTAGAAGAATATGGATTGACTCATCAAATATTTTCAATATCATTAGACAATGCTAGTTCTAATACCGCTTCAATAGATGAATTAAAATTTATTTGTCAACCTGTCATTGGTGGTTTATTTTTTCATATTCGTTGTGTATGCCATATTTTAAACTTATGTGTTCAAGATGGATTAAAACTTTTACAAAATTATATTCAACCAATTAGAACCGCAATTTCATACTTATGGTCTCATCCATCTATGATGAAACAATGGGGTAGATTTTGTAAAGCTAATGGAATGCGACCAAAAAAATTTCCACGTGATGTTCCAACACGTTGGAATTCAACATATCAATTATTACAAGATTCTTTTCAATATAAAGATTTATTATGTTTATTTTTTGCACAAAATAGTAATACTAATATATATTTATTTTCACAACAATGGAATATTTGTAGTAGTATTTGTGAAATTTTAAAAGTTTTTAACGATGCAACTGAACAACTTTCTGGTGTTTATTATCCTACTGCTCATTTAATTTTAGTAAATTTTTGTAGTATAGTATTAATATTAAATGAACATGTAAATGATGAAGCTTTAACTTTATGTATAATAGCTATGAAAACTAAATGGGAAAAATATTTTTATTTAATTCCTGAAATTTATTTAATTGCATTTGCTTTAGATCCTAGATTTAAATTAGAAGTTTTGCAAGAAATGTTAACTTTATATTATGACGCATTAATTCCTATTAAGGATTCTTCCTCTCCGGATCCAGCTAATATTGTATATAATATTAGAAATTATTTATATGATCTTTATAATCAATATTATGTTAAATATGGAACACAAACTAATATTTCTGAAACACAACAACCTACTACTACTAATTTAAAACTTACAAAAGCCCAACTTTTATTAAAAGAACGGACGAAACGTCCACGAGGATCCTCAAGTTCCACACAGGAACTTGAGAATTATTTTACGACTTCTTTTGATTTTAATGAAGCAGATAGCGAAGACTTCGACATCTTGAAGTGGTGGTCACAGAAGGCTCAAAGCTTTCCCGTTCTCTCCGTGATCGTAAAAGAAATTTTAGCTTCTCCAGTGTCGACTGTTGCTGTGGAGCAGACGTTCAGTGCCGGCGGCAACATATTAGATGAACGACGATCAACCATGTCTCCCGACTCATTGGAAGCTCAAGCATTACTTGATGATTGGACCAGAGCCGAAAAGCGAATCCAAGGAATGCAACTTTCAGAAGACGAAGCCGAAGAATTTGATACCGAAGGAACAAATACAACGGGAACGGGAGGAAATGCAAGTGAGTGAGAAATGTAAAAATGTAAAAGGGTAAAAATGTAAAAGAACTACGTGGGCTTTGATTCCCCTATACCCTAAGGGGATACGTAAGCAACTTATATAAGTGCAAGCCCTTTTTTAATAAAATTTATTTTTTTTATTTTAATTTTTAATTTTTTTAATATAACAATCTTGAACCGTGCCGAACCGTGGCGAACTGTGAACCGGACCGTGAACCGGCGGTTCCGAACCGTGAACCGTAACCGTCTTGGGCGGTTAAGGTTAAGGGTCGACCTCCCACAAACCGTCGAACCGGCGGTTCCGAACCGTCGAACCGGCGGTTCCGAACCGTCGAACCGTCGGTTCCGAACCGTGATCGGGTCTAGATTAGAATCATTATCGAAAATCTTATAGATCTTGAGTTTGTGTTTGAGATTCGTAAGTCACTAGAATTCTTTCAATACTATAATCTTCCTCATCAATTCTTCAAATCAACCGATGAACGAAAGTGTGAGCTAACTCTTTTCTCACAAAATTAATTATCGATTTTTTTTCACCAAAAATTCTCCTCTTCATGAGAGAGAGAGAGGGGCGTTTCTTATAAAGTGGGAGAGAGAATTTTTCCACCCAAAATCTCTTTCTTATTTTAGATTTATTTTCTTCCAAATAAAATCAATTTCCAAATATTTGATTTCCAAAATAATATCAATTCCTTAATATTTGATTTCTAAAATAATATGAATTGATAAATATTTGATTTCTCCATTCTTCTCTCTTTTATATTTTACTTTTAATCAAATTACAAACAAAATTTTCCTTCGCTTAAATAATAAATAATTTTATTATTTAATATATTTTGTGAGAATAAATAATTAATCAAATTAATTTTTTAAGAGTATCACATGATTACACGAAGATTGTTTAGGAATCATGAACCCATAATTTCCAGATCCAATAAATTTAAATAAAATTAATTAATTTTTTAAAATTAATTATCTAATTTATTAACTCCAAGATATTCTAATATTAAAACCCCGGAATTTAACTCTTTAGAATTATAAAATATATTTACTCAAAAGATTTGAGCAATCCATTGATATAATCAATCCTCCATTCATGCCACCAAATTGAGCGGGGTGATATTACTGTTTTACCCCTCTATTTGTATATTGTAATCTTAAATACCATTGATTCACTAGTGAACAATTATTTCATAATCTACTTATGAATTAGAGCTCTCAAACTGTTCAATACTAGAATCAACAATCAAGAGAATCATTTTGGCATCCTTTTGGAAGTCACAGATTTTGTATCTATAAATTATATTCTCAACTGAATGTATAACTGAGTCTCCAAAATATAAGTGTTATACATATTATTAAAACAGAGGTTTTAACAAACAAATCAAGAAACCCATTAATACAAACAAGGGGTCTATGGCTACTTCGGATTGAGATTATTCTACAAATGATCATTTTAGCGATGTTGATTCATATATCTATAATGATACTTTAAACAAAGACTATAAAATCATATTTGGTTCTTGTCCTATATAATTATATTATATAAAATGTTTTTGCTTAGTATCACTATACTGACTGTCCAAATAAAACTATCATATTTATAATATCAGCAAACTACATTAATAATTACCAATTAAAGATCCATACTTTAATCAATCATAGATATTTTAAATATATTAGCTATGATTTTAATCCTCTTATATATAACAATCTTATATACTAAAATTATAATTACAATAATATATTATGGATTTTATATAGATATTTATTTTTATGCACACAAACATAAAACAATCAAACAATAAAATAAATACTTCTTTTATTTAAATCAATAATTAATAATTAATATCTATTTTATGAGCATATTACCAACCGTGAGAGCATTCATGAGGAGAAAGCTACCTAGTGCGTGATAGACTTCTTACCTCTTGCGATCCAGCCCTCATCGCTGTCACCCGTCATGTTCGGTTGGAAGTCACTCACGTTGCTGCGAGCAGTTACCACAAGCGACCTGTCACGATCCCAGAAGCACATACTTATTCGAAAATCGGACAGCATCTCCCCTGTACGGCGGACAAGATGAGACAAATATACATACACTCCAAACTCGAAAGATGGCTCAGCCATCATAGCAGGAATAAAACATCACCACGCAGTTATAAATAAGATAACGGGTGACTCAGCCACCTTAAACATAAAAGAAACTACAACCCAAAGAGAACTCAAATGTCTCTGTAATAGCGACAAAACCTATCCGAATACCTGATAAACAAATAAAATACGAAAACTCACCAAATACCGAAATAAAAGCAACTAAACTAAATGCGGAAAATAACTCAACTCCGGGGACTGGCAACTGGATCCTCTCCTGGCTCCAAGAAACGCAACTACCTACTATCTGAAACAAAAAGAAAAAGCAGGGGTGGTGAGTCCGGACGGACTCAGCGGGTATATGAGTAGACAATAAGCATGACATAACAAAAGATATAATAAGTAGAGAATCAACAGGGTACAGTTTCTAGAAAATAGAAGATCACCTAAACATGTATAAAACATCACAACAACATAATATCAGAACGTATACAACATGTATAAAGCAACGCAATAACATAATACCAACTTATACATGCATGTCAACCAAGTGCAACAATCATAGCTCATATAAATGCAACAAACACAAGAAAATGCATAAATGAAATACGTATGCATATGATGCAATGACATGTGTCACCCCTGACGCCAGTCAAGCCGCCAACACATCCCATCTGTGTGATCGAGTGGGTAGAGCTGTGACAACTATACGCACTCCAACGAATACCACAGAAAGGTGTGGTTGAGTGGACAGGATGCTGGGGAGCCAACACTCTAAACCCCGATACATAGGGGGAGCCACCAACAGCTCTAATATCCCTCGTAAACAACGATAAGGGTGTCGCTGTTTGCCTACAGCTGCAACATGTGTGGCTAACAGGACAGTTGCTTGCACTCTAGCAACTACCACGACAACAAGTGGTTGAGTGAACCAAGCAACTAAATGACTAACGACGGCTTAACCATATGGAAATCCAACAGTCTTTAGTCACTAGTAGAAAAATGCTTATTAACCACGGGCGTTCACCATTGTCGTAGGCGAAAATCACTGTTGTTAAAGGTCATGTTGTTAAAAGGGGTGGTCTACATCAACAGTTACAAACCGTTGTCGTTTATAGTCAATAACAACAGTGTAGCAATGGGTTTTCACCGTTGTCTTTTAATGTGATCGACAACAGGTTAACAATAGTATTAAACTGTTGTTTGTGTGTGATTTAAATAATAGTTTGACAACAAATATAAATCGTTGTCTTTTGGTTGAGGCAGCCAACAATTTACAACAAATACCATTTAAAAATTAAATTATTTAAATAATTAAACAATATTGAGCAAACACACTTCAAACTATCATATATACATTAAAATATCATCAAATATTATACACATACTCCGCAAATATCATACATTAATATATCCCTAGTATTAGTCCAAATTGAGATAACATCATCAAAATATCATATACATCAAGAAGTACCAGAAACTAAGATAATTACATCATCAAAATATCCCCAGCAGCTAGCTTCATCCAAGTGCAGTAAACCAAATGAAGATAGTCGCGCCCCTTAGCTTTACACCATAAGCTGATTCCTTCCCTTGGGAATGTCACAACAAATAGAAATATAAAATGAGCATTCACAACTAAGAATAGTAGAACAAAAGATTTTAGAAGATAATTATGATACAACTATATTATAGTACGACAGAGATGTAATGTTGTCATATGAAATTGGTATGAAACAAAACAAGCAACCAGAAGAGTTCTTTTGTAAACGTACAGCAAGTGATACCTTATCGACAGCATTTAGATATGCATTGATAGCTAACTGCAATCATGTTAGCTATCATGTAAGAAGACAATAACACTATTGTTATGTATCTATCGGTAGTTATTTTTCTTCATTTTCTAAACTTTTAGATTCTTTATTCTAATGTCATTCTAAGAATTTGTAGTAACGATTACTGCCTTGAGGATATAGTTTATCATAGAGGATAAAATGAGTTAGTCCAACCATGGACTTTATTGTATCTGCACAGTATGTATGCTGCACTGTATCAGTTACAAAATCTAAAAGTTTGTGTATTCTGTGGATGGTGCTAAACAGGAAATGATAGATAAAATGAAATTGGAAAAGTTAAAAGAATGGAAATAAGTTATCTAAGCTCATCCCTTCCCCATCACTATCACCAAGAAACATTGCAGCAGGATATGTAGGCATCTGTAGAAAAACATCAAATTATTCTTTACTTGTAACTGAATAATCCGGTTCGTGAAAAGCAGCCCTAGTTACTCATACCTGAATATTAACAATCAAAAGTGAAGGAAGTTTTGCATGCGTCTTGACTTGGGGAAGTTCAATATGTTGAGCAATATGATTTACTTTGCTTAGGCACATGAACAGGTCAACACCGATTGGATAATATGGTGCGTAGTTTGGAGCAGGATATTTTTTCTTATCCCTACACAATAGACAAACAAGAGAGATTACACGAGCAGAATTTTTTTTAACACATGCAAATAATAAATTTTGACATGAAACTGCAGTACATATGCCTGAAGTAGCTTTCTCCACGAAGTTCAAAAGTACACATAGACATCAGGAAATTCATAAAGAAGTAATGCTATAATTTCAATAACCTAAAAGAAGCAGCACACAGAACTATACATATAATGAGAATATTGTGTGTTGAAAGCTAGAAAGAGAAGTTGGATCAGCTAATGCCAGACTGATATATACACCAAGAATTCCTACCATTCCATGTAGACTAAAATTATATTCAACATTTTTTAGCATTGACTCAGTGAACTAAACTGCACAAATTAGAAGGCTGCCTGGAATGGAGGTACTGTAACACTCCAATTACTAAGCCAAATTAGTATATGATAGACACTTCAAAACTTTGTGTGTACTCTCAACAGGCAACAACCTTGATGTATTGAAAGTAAATATTTCATATGAGCCCCAACATTTGACCCAAAACTGCCAGTGCTACAAAATAAACAATTAAGATAACCTGAACAAAACAAAAAAAAGCTATGTACTAACCATCTATAATACTGTATCATTTGAGAGGAATATTTAGCATTCACGTATTACAGAAAAAAATATACTTTTCTTTGTGATCCTCATGATAGAAAACCTCATAAATAAGGAAAAAACTGTGCCACCAAAATAAACTTAGAAATTCTTCTAAAGTTTATAGCATTTAAGTTGGCAGTTAAATTCATTTTACATGTTTTCAAGCCTTGATTAACTAGCAAAACATGGCACTTTTTTGAAACAGTCTGCCATGTATCTATATAGTTCCACCTGCATTCAGAAATTTTATTACAAATGATTATCCAACAATCATGACCTACCATTGTAAACAACTATTGTGACAATGTTGATCTTATGTGGACCATGATGACAATTAAGATCAAGGATATAGTTAGAAGATATAAAGCATATGACAGTGGGTGATGGCTTGAGAAGGTACAAATCACTATTAGTTTAAAGTGCATGATAAGTTTTGTGATAATTGAAGACCTATGGGAAGAAAGATATTTATCAGATTGCAAAAGCTAGAGAACGGAATTGTAGAGACTTAGAAAATGTTAAATGCATAAAAGATGAAAACAAAAAAGTTATTATTGATGATGATTCAATTAAGAAAAGTAATATTTTTATAAACTAGTTAATGAACATTTTATAGATAATTCAGTTTGGGGACTGAAGACTATATATCAAAGATTTGCACAGATGGGACTGCATCTTGTTCACAATTGATTGTTCTTCGGTATCTTGACTTTCTTTCAAACCTTTAAAGCTACCATAAGAATTTCCTAAAAGTCCTTTCTTCCATGTAGAAACTTCTGCGTTTGAAGGTCTGATAGTTGCAGAATTGTCATCTTTTTCATCATCCTTGCAGGAGATTTTCTCTATTTTACCTTCTCTTTTCAGGTATTCTTCCACAACCAATGTCACTGGAGTACCACTACAATCATCCAACTTGCGCAGTGCGTCAACAACTCATGAAATATTTTCATATTGTAACATCTCAGCCTCCTTTTCTTCAGTTGGTGTGTTACCTACAAGTAATTAAAAAGTATCAGTACTCCTTGGGATGCCTGGGATGCACTCACTTTTCTTACAATGTTACCTCCATCAACGCTGATAAATTCGTCATCACTGTCAGAGTCAATTATACTGGCAGAGTCAAACCATGCATCCTGACATATTCCTGAAACATATCGTATACGTTTCATGTCTAGAAAAGAAAAGAAAATGGAAATGTCGAGTAAACAACAGTAGCCATAGAGATAGCATAGAACATGGGTGGGAAAGCCTTTTCACTAATTTCTGAAGTAGAAACCACGAGAGAGATAGCACAAGAAGAATTTAGTCAAGTACCTTTCTCTGCTCCAAAAGCCTTTTCACTAATTTCTGAAGTAGAAACCACGAGAGAGATAGCACAAGAGCCACGCTCTTTCCGCCACAAAGCCCCAGAAGAACAACCACACAGAACACGAATTGCCGAGAACTCCTTGCTTTAGTTCCACTGCCATGCTCTTCAATCGATTGATCCTTAGAACATCTCTGATACAGAACGTTGATGAATCATCAGAATCATCGCTTGTATTTGTTGATTCTTCCTCTTCTATTTCAGTGACGCCATTCAAGTCAGCTTTTCCACTTAGAGCTGAAGAAAGATCGTTTAGGTAGGTATTTCTCCTTTGACCATCGAACTTCTTTGGAACAAGATTGCTGAGAAGTTTTCTGGTGTTTTGGACCTTTCTAATCGCAGAAAAATCTCTTTTTCCCAACAAAAACTGCCTTTTTTGGTGCTCGTCAATTGAATCCAGCGAATTGCTGTCTGATCCTGCCGAATCTGAGCAGCCATCGATTCCAATCTCTCGGATGGGGGAGACGAATCCTCTGCCTTGCAAATTCCACGTTCCGGAGGCGGTACTCGATGCATCTGAGCACGGCTTCCTCGATCTGAGATGCTGAAACCCTAGCGAATCGAGTAGCCATAGGACGACGGCAGAGAGCATGATCCCTCCGACAAGTTTGTTCCTTTCGATAGCCAGAGCCGCCATCACCGCCACCACGATCAAAAGCATCCCGGACGCAATCCCGAACCCCGTATTCTTCCGGCGGATCGCCGAGATTGCGTCGGCATGCCTCCAGGTCGGCGCCGCCAAAGCTGCGACGTGGTCTGAGGCGTCGGCGGATGCGGTGGTTTCCGAACGCTTCTTCCTCTTCTTCCACGAGGGGATCTTCAGCCTGCTGCGGTTTTTGAGGAAGAGGTCGGCTTTGGCTGCGGGTGGAAGGAGCCGCGGGTGGAAGGAGAAGAGGACGTAGAGAGCGGATGGGAAGAACGGGCGCTCGGCTGCGGCTAGGGCACGCGAGAAGAAAAGGAATCGAGGCAACATTTGGGAGCGGAAACCTTTGGGTTTGAGCAGAAGGAGTTGTTGACGGCTAACCTTACCAGCGGTAGCTAGGGCTCAAATAGGAAGACGCGGGCGTTTTCATTTTCGCGCTCGTTCGTTGTTGTGTATTACCACATAAGCAATACAGATAGACAACGGTTATTTAAAACTCATTGTCGTAACCAACCAAATAGACATCAGTTTTTAAAAAACTGTTGTCTTTGACATACACAAGACAACAGTTTTTTAACAACCGTTGTCTTTTTCCGCAAAAATTTTTTCAACATCAACGGTTTTTGAAAAAACCGTTGTTAAATAAAAAAAGACAACGGTTTTTTTAAAAACCGTTGTCTATTAGGTGTTGTTGAATCCAAAATTTCTTGTAGTGAGTATGCAACGTGCAGATATAGTGCATGCTACAAGATGCACGAACAACCGGAGAAACAACGATGCAACAAAATCCAACAAGTAAACGATACATCGATACAACCAACCAGAAATCAAAAACCAACAATTATGCACCTACACTACTAGATAGGATATTTCTAATGACAAATAAACCTAATTGTGTTTAATGGACTTCTAAGTACTCACGTACAAGCGACACTTTACAGAACAGAAAACAATACAAGACTGTATGGATACAAATTTTGAATACTCAAAGATCAACGAAGAAAAAGTATCAACGGCGATATTAAAATAACAAACAACAAGGAATAAGGTCAAGCAACCTATTAGAGATAAAACAGTCATGTTTTAAGGTAAAAGAAACTACACGAGTATAAAGGAGAAGTACCCGCCTTTTATTGAAGAATTTCGTAAACGAAGAGAACTTTCGACGATCAACCAACCGAGTCTGATTCAAAGTCCTGTATCGAGGACTAAATTAGCTATCTATAAAATCAATAAAATAACTAAATTAACTACTAACAATAATTAGGATCTAACCCTAATTAAACATCCGTTTAATAATAGAACCTATCAAACTTATACATCACAACCTACATCACGAACATCAAAAATGACAATAACTAAACAACAAAGCATGCCAACAACCCACTGTTTACCTTCTACGATTTGCATCCAAATTCATAACCCAAGTAAACTTCCAGATCAGAATTCATAACCCAAAAACCATATCAGAATTCTGATTCCCAAAGAACAACACAATTAAAGACCTAGACACCATCCCAGATCAATACTGATAGTATCAAAACTTACCTCTGATAGCACGCAGAAACATTCCACTGCCCACTCTAACTGATCAGCCACCAACGAAGACAACGCAAATGATAACCCTTCTGTGAATCCCAAATTCACGGGTCAAATTTCAGCCACTCGAAACCATGAAAGATTGGTGAAGAAATCTTATCAAAACAACACCAATTCCCTAGTAAAACCTAA
The DNA here is from genome assembly GCA_024364735.1 of Boesenbergia rotunda. Taxonomy (NCBI): domain Eukaryota; kingdom Viridiplantae; phylum Streptophyta; class Magnoliopsida; order Zingiberales; family Zingiberaceae; genus Boesenbergia; species Boesenbergia rotunda. The sequence goes on from JAGFNQ010002723.1 coordinate 158,577, forward strand.
CAAAAGGTTTTCTTACCTTCGATGATCGCCGCCGATAGATTTCGCTCGGCAGAAGTGGTGAGAAGAAGCAATGAAATCAAGAGGTTCCGTAGCTTCCTCTCCGGCAGCAACTAACAGTGGCCGACGACTCAGGTAGTGGGAGCTTGAGGAGGTTCCTTTTCGTGCGACGAGAGCAACTCGGCTAGGGCTCCACGCGAGGCAACGACGCGACTAAGTGGATGCCGGATCACGCGAAGGAGAAGAGGAAAGAGAAGGAGAAGAAGAAGAGGGTGGCGTTCCACTCCGACGTCACGTGGTCGGCAACTGGCGTCGGGTTAGGGCTCGGCGGCGTCCGCGTCGGGGCAGAGAAGAAGTGGACAGGGAAAAACTGATTCGAGAGGAGGTTTTTAAGGCTTTTAAAATGTTTTTTGACTTTTTACAAAAAGGTCCTCCAAGTTTGGTTAATTCCAATTAAGTTCCTAATTTTTGGATTTTTCTTTTTTAACCCTTAAATTTCCAATATTTAACATGACCTGCTCTGATGCCGGTTGAGCATCTTCGACCCAATGGCAACACTAATTAACTTTCTCTTCTCCTCTTTTTTGGTTTGCGACTCTCTATACAATGACATAGTGAAGGTACATGATGCAATGTGATCCGGGGTAACCCGGACGAGGGTGCGGGCCTACCTGGGCAGAGCATGTGGGAAGAACTAACTCCTGCGAAACCCACATAATAGAGTAGCCAACCAAGAACCAAGTTGATGGCTGGCCAATCGGGCCGGGGAAGGTCGGTCAGCCGGTTTGAGGTGATACCCGGTCAGCCGGACCAATGTGCCAAACTACTAGGCAGGAAGCCTGGGGCACAAGGACGACCGAGCTAGATTCAAAATGCGAGGGTGGCGTCGTTACCGGCCAATCGACCGGGCTGATACTGGTCGGTCAGCCGGACCGCGAGTGGCCGGCCGACTAGTCTTGAGCGTCCGATCAGCTGAGACTAGGTATCCGGTTGGGCTAGGGGCATTTGCGAGTTGTGAGGGACATCACCGAGTTCCTCTTGAAATGCGAAGAACCCAACAAACCTTCGTATCAGATAACATGATAGACTTGACCCACTGAGGTGACGAACATTATGGAAGGTTGGCGGTCGTACCACTAGGTTCACACTAGGGAATAATAAGGCTGCGCTAGCCCCTTGAATCGGCAGGTAGTTATGAAAGGTGGGTGACCGTACCGCTAGGTCAGAATGCTACGTGGTACTATGATGGGCTCGGCTGTCCTCTTGTCAGCTGTTAGAGGCCTGTTGATGGATTTGTTGGTAGGAGAGGACCAGTCCTTATCTGTTATCTTGCCTATATACAGGCCTATGGGGGTAGAGAAAGGGGACATCTATAATTCTTATCCACTATTCACCGAAATCTTGAGTGCGGTCGAAATTCTCTCATAATTCCCTCGTCGGAGCTCCGCTCGGCTGGTCCTAGTGTCGCCACCAAGGGAAACGTCATCAGCATCTCCTTTGGGCGTCTTGAGGGGAAGTTGGTAGCTCACCGTCGACTATTGACCTGGTTGGCCGAACCCTCACTACCCGATCGGAGGATTTACGTAACCCAATCAGCGGTCACTTGTAGCGTCCGATCGGCGACCCAACAGTCAGTCTTCGGTCAGGATCCGAGCAAGTCATTATGGGATGCCTTCCTTTTCGCTTGCCGACAGCATCACAATGTTTGAAGTAAACACTATTTACATTGGCATAAGCTAATACTCCACCGGAGTATTCGCCTCAACTGCCCATCGGTTCAAGAAGTCGTTAACTATAGGCGATGAGACCATAAATTGAAACGCCATACTCGGTTAGATTTTAGTTTTTACCCTCTTAATTATTGATCCTGTCGCGAAGTGAGTTGAATGCCCTTACAGCTGAGTGAGCCTCCGGGAAGGGCGAGGTCGCTGAGGTGGGGTGACGTGCTGGACCGCTTCCAACCTGCGAGGCAAAGACCGTTAGAACCCGCCGGGAAAAGTCCCTGGCCAGACACTCCGACGGTTAAGTCAGTACACGACGGTGGCGATGGAAGGCAATAGAACAGTAAGAAAATTGCACTATCGCGCATACCTGGGAAATGCGGAGTGAGGAGGTATATGTAGCCGGGGGAGCTGACAGGTCCTGCCACCTGCTGTCATATAGCGAGGACAGGGTAATGCATGTACAGAAGTAGCAGGATAAAGCGGTACATGCTGTATTAAGGAAAGGGGCACTGTCAACTTAAGGGTTGGCGCTGTTGGACACCGCTCGACCTGACACCAAGCACGTGGTCGAGGTACGGGGGACAAGGTGTGACAGGCAGATCAATACCTCGGCGAGATATCCGCCACTGGGGACCAGGACGACCAAGGTCCTGCCCCGACCCCGTACAGCTTCTGGTAGTCCAGTGTCAGGGAGTGGTTGTGCCGACTGGGGCACTAAGTAACGAGGTCGGCTGAGGGCCTATGAGGGTGCCGACTGGGGTACTGGGTAACGAGACTGGCTGGGGGCCTAGGAGGGTGTCGACTGGGGCACTGAGTAACGAGGCCGGTTGGGGGCCTAGGAGGGTGCCGACTGGGGCACTGAGTAACATCTCCTTGGGCTCGGGTTTATTCCCGGAGTGTGGGACGCCCCGCGTCGACGGGGAGCCGAGCCTGGGTGAGTCTTAAACCACTTGACTTAGGGGAGGGCTGCTACAAGCCTATGTGGGCCTCAATGTGGAAGCCCAGGGGGCCTAAGCCCGCTGGTCCCCTATCTAGCGGGATTGTTCAGCTCACTAGCCACCTCCCTTCTGGCTGAGCGCCAGGCTGCCAGGCCAGGTTACACGCAAGCTGGCCCTGGATCATAAGCATCTCCCTCAAGTCTAGTCGAAGGAGGCACGCAGTCCGACTGACTGGACCTCAAATTTGGTCCGAGCCTGGCGCGCCCCTCGGAAGGGCAGGCTATCATCTATTGCGAATTTTCTAACGCACCCGTATTCCGTCGCCTCGAATATTGCCCGAGTCTGATCAGACGGCTTCGGCTGGGTCGCACGCTTCCCCCGGTCGCTCATCGGACGACTGGCACTCGTCGCCTACTTCCATAAATGAAACCTCTCGCCTGCTTGTTCCTCTCCACGCATTCGAAACTGTCCGTTGTCCTCCACCGCTTTGAGTGCCGCTAGGGTTGCGACAGCTGCCTCGTCTCGGCCTTTCTTCGGCGACTCCTTTCACCGGTTAGCTTCTCGCCTCCTCCTTCTCCGATGGCCTCCTCTTCTTCATCTCCCCCCCCCCATCTCGGCCTTGGTATTCCACAATGATAACAACCCTCACTGCACATGATCTGGACCAAATACAATCGGACTTCTTAATCCCGGCCGACCACCACCTACTCCTGCCTAAATCACACGAGCGCCCAACTTCTGCCCCCTTGGGCTACATTGCCTTGTCTCGGGATCATCATCATGCTGGCCTCCGTTTCCCCGTCCATCCTTTCATTGCCGCCGTCTGCGACTACTTCCAGATTCCTCTATCTCAGCTAGCCCCCAACGCCATTCGTCTGATATGTGGCTCGACCATCGTTTTCTCACTTCTCCGGATTCCCCTTGTACCAGAGAATTTCCATTATTTCTTTTACCCCAAACAGCAAGAAGTAGGCGACTTCTTCTTCCAGGCCCAAGCTAAAGCTTCCTTCCTCCTGAATCTGCCCACTTCGCACAAAGGCTGGAAGGAACGGTACTTCTTCATTGGGCCCATCTCTGCCCCAGGCTGGCCCACCACTTGGGCCGAGGGACTTCCCATTTCCGAGATTCTCCCTAGACATTATCGCACTTCCGCCGCCTACTTGAATGTTACCGCCGAACTGGAGGACAGGCACTTCCACTACGGACTTCTGCTAAAGGAGGGGATTCTTTCCACTTTCGGTCTTAGCCCGAGCCCCACCCCTTCTCTACCCGACGTTGGTAAGTCTTCCCGGTGTCTGCCAGGTATATCCCTTAGTCATGCATGAACCTGTTTTGCTTTCACAGTTTCCTTAATGCTGTCTACGGCCCTGAAGGGAGGTTTCAGGCTAGAGAGGGCCGAGCTACAGACTCGGATTGCTTCTATGTTGGCTGCTAGAGGAGGTACTGTGGTAGAGGTCGTCCCGGCCAACCCGACCCCGACTGTACAGGGGTCGGTCCCCACTGCTTCCGAGACCGCTCCGTCCTCAACTGTCCAACCGTGCCTTCCTTCCAAACGCCGACGAGCGTCCTCCCCAACAGGGGGCTCGTCCCTCCCTTCTTCTAGCAAACGTATGGAGAAGAAGAAGAAGAAACAGAGAGCAGCTCCCGAGCCAGAAGCTCGCTCTGCTTCTTTGGCCATTGTTCCCTACGTGGCCCCCGCTGTTGACTCTCCGGCCGCCATTCCCGTTGAAGACTCCCCCGTTTTCCTACCAGCAATTGCCTCGGCCGTTGCCCCTGACCTTGGTGCGGTGGCCGATCCTTCCATCACCACATCGCCCGCCAACCCTTCTGCCACCTCCAACACTTCCGACACCCTGATGTCTGACCGATCAGGAGTCCCTTCTGTCGAGGGTCCGACTGAGGACCTGATGATGCACCTCTTGGTGCCCTCTTGGGCAGACCATCGCCTAAAGATGCCCCCGGGCGAGCTACCCAAGCACCACCAGGATCTGCGCCTGTATGGGTTGGTAGCCGATCGCTATGCCCAAGGGTTCGAGGAGTCCTACTTTCGGGGCTCTCGCAACAAAGCCGACGCTTTTTTCCTTAAGGCCACTCAGGTATGTGCAGACGATCTAGGTCTTCCATTGCACCTTTCACTTCTGACTCCTAGGAACGGTGTTCCTCCTGCAGTTCGTAGGAGACTGCCATGGCGTCTCTATGTCTCTCCTAGCCCAGAGCTCAGCACGGACTAAGGCCGAAAGGGAGGTGAAGCGCCTGCAAACGTAGCTAGCACACTCCCAATTAGTTGCTGATGAGCCCACCTTGAACCACTTACGAGAGGAGGTTCGGGCTCTGCTAGATCAACTGGCACACTCGGGGGAACAACTCGAGGTGGCGCGTGGCCAAGTTGAGATGGCGCAATAAGTCACTTCCCAAGCAAACATCAGGCTTTCTATCTTGAAGCAGGCCGAGCGGAAAGCGCGAGCCTTACAAGCAAAAACCCAGGCCAAGTCGGCCCACGCGAAGTCTGAACTTCAGAGGGTGTCAGTTGCCCTCGACTCCCTTCGGGCCCAGATGGAGACTAGAGATGTTGATGCTCTGACCCAGTCACAAAGGATAACAGAGCTATCCATGGAGCTCACCTCCAAAGATCAATTGTTGCAAACTCAGAAGGAAGAGCTTGAGCAGCTAAGGAAGGAGAGGTCCGAGTGGGAGGCAGCCAGATCGGAGCTGATGATGCTTCGATCTTACAAGGAGACCGAAGATTCCCGACGGGAGGAGTACAGGCTTGAGTGCATCAACGCCCCTACCCACATGGCCGAAAATCGCCAAACGGTTCATGGATGTAATGATGCTGCAAGGGCTGAACATCATCCATCGACTCAGGTTTGGCGGGTATCTGCTTCCCGGTCTGCCTCCTACAACAGTGGGTCTTGAGGACATGTGCGAGGACCTGCCCAGCGTGACCGATGAGACATTCAAGTGAAGGCCAAGCCTTCTGTATTTTTTGCCTTTCTGTTTGGTGTACTTGTGAGGGTGACGGGTTTTGAGCGATGTAGCATTTTTACCTTGCCAATTGGAATCTTTTCATTCACCCCCAAATCTCTCAAGCTTGTTCCCTTTGTCAACCTGTTAGCGATCCCCAGGACCGTCAAACGGAGCGCTCGGCTCGGGCTGCTCCCTTACTGCGTAAATCATTGAACTAGGGGACCAGGGGGGTCATACCCGCTGGTGAGGGTTTAGCCGCTCGGCTGGGCCGAACCCCGGGGAGCATGGGTCGCCACACGATCGGCCGGGCCCAAAGCCCAGGGATTGACGGGAGCTGGCCGAGGTCTCCCACGAACGGCTGAGATATTTTTCCTCCTCCTATACATAGGCAGTCCCTGCCCTCTTCACTTCCAGAGAAAACCAGCGGAACCGAACTCCTTGTCCATCTCCCGGCATGTCCACCGACTCTTCTGAAGAAGTTTTTTCCCTGAGAGGGCTCTATGCTCTCTCGGACGATTCATATCCTTCTCCCTCAGAGGAGATTGACCGGGAGTTCTTTGAGACGATGCTCCCTCCTAATTCACCTCTTTCGCCCTAGATATTCAAACCCACCGCTTCCCTGCATGAGGGCACTCCGCGTAAGGGGAAGGAACCAATGAACACATGCCCCGCTCCCTGTACGGGAGTCCCCGATACGAGCGACTTTCCCCTGGAAACTCGTCCTCAGGTGGTTCGTTCGACTATCTTCTCATCTCCATATAGCACTCCCGCTTCTCCCCGCCGAGCGAAGCGAGCTTGGGCGCCGATTTCTGCAGAAGCTACTGCCGCTGCGCCCCTGTCTTCCCGTGTGACCCCCCTTCCGGGGCACACTCCTCCTGCCCCCGGGGTATCCCTTGATAGATTCCATTTTATTGATCATTTGAGCTACTAAAATCCATGTTTGATCTATGTTTTTCTTGTCAAAATTGTGAAATTGCCCTAGGTTTTAGAACTTACCTTTATTTTGGACTTAATTGCAAATATGCAAATTTTTGGATTAATTTGGCCACTAAATTCTTGATCTATTTTTTGTAGGCATCAAAGTTCAAGGATCTAGGGCATATTGGGTCAAACTCGAGTCGGAATTGACCCAGATCAGATTACCAAGATTACGATTAAATCTGGGCCGTTCGATTCGAAAGCGGCTAGATCGGAGCCATCCGGGATGATCTGAAGCAATCCAAGCTAAAGCTAGGGTTGATCAAGCACCCTGATCAAGATCTGAAGATTTCATCCCAATCAGAGCAAGATCAACCGTTGGATCAAGCTTGGAGGGCTCTAGATCATCCATTCAAAGATTAGCTAGATCTGGACCATCCGCTGTAAATCTGGAGGATCCGAGCTACCACGAGGCAGATCCTGACCCCAGATCTTCATCATCAAAGTTTGGCTCAAATCGGACTAAGATCAGCCGTTGGATTGAAGCAAATCAATCACAGCCGTCCATTGGTTAATACTTAAGGAAATTTTCCACAGAGCTTACCCTTGTCGCGTCTTCAGCCCGCCTCCACTGTTCTTCGCCGTTCTTCATCAGTTCTTCATCTTTTTTTCATAGTTTTTGTTTCCATGAAGGCGTGACCACCTCATCTTCCAATCCAGATCGAGAATCGAGTCTTTGGTGATCAAGGTTTGAAGAATTCTGCTCAATTGCGCTGGAACAGGGGATTTCTTGAGGGTTTCGGGAATCCTCAGTCCGATCACTTCCTTCTCAACCACAGTCCATTTCCAAGCTTCCAGATCATTTGTAGGGGTTCTCAAGTGATCTCAGAAGTTTACCAAATCATCCTCGCAACTTCATCAATTGAGAACGAAGAAATCGGATGAAAATTTCAGCAAGCGCAGATTTGATGCAAATTCAAGTTCAGAATTGATTGTCCACTGATTTGCCGAGCCTAGGGGTTCGAAGCCGGTTCTTGATTGACAACCAAGAGTTTCTTGAGCTGAGGAAGGAGTTGAGGAGTAAATTAGACTTTTAATTTCCAAGTTATAGCTGTAGTTTCAACTTTTGCACTGTTTTATTCTGAAATTTCTGTTCAGCTACTGTAAATTTCGATTTCTGAGTTGTTAGCCATAATTTAGCTTCAGATCTGCAAGTAGAGTAATTTAGGAACTTGTTTGGTGAATTCATAGATCAAATTTCAGTTCATTTTAGTTTAATTAGCTAGCGTGCCATCTTCAAGTGTTGTGTGCCAAGTTAATGCAGTGTTGATTCCTTTTCTTTCAGTTTCTAAATTGGACTCAGATTTGTTGTTTCTTAGCTGTTAATCTTTGCTCTAGTATAGATAGATAGTGTGTGTGGTTGAATTAGCATCTAATTGTAGTTCTTTGCAAGCCTATTCTTGCGTATCAGTTTTCCCTTGTGGTGATAGTTAAATTCTGCAAAAAATTTCAGATTCGTAGGTGTAGTTGTTTGAATTGTGTCAGCTGTAGTTTTTCAGTCCAGTTAGTTAAGACTCTTGTTAGTGAGTAGTTATACTTCATCTCAGATGTTTCCTGCTTTGAATTCTGCGCATAAACTCCATTGAGGTGTGCCATTTCATGTCTGAAATTCTAAATCTGTTTTCTGCAATATCAGTCGAAAAGTTTCTGGATTCTTGCCAAGTGAACATTAGTTTCTTTCAGTTTAGATTGCTGGTATATCAATCAGTGAAATCAATTCAAGTTGGTTGTGTTTTGCGCCCAAGTCTCATGCTGAATTCTGATCATAAATTCTGAATTCTGATCATAAATTCTGAATTTCTATGTTTCTCATCTCTGAATTTGCTTTACTTCTCAAGCCCTAATTTATCTTTCAATTCCCTTACTGAATCTTGTTCAGATCTTTCTTAATACCTTGTTTCCCAATTGAACCAACCAGCTTGAGAAGTGGAGCAGCCGAAACATTCTGATTTTATAAGTTGGTGGTAGTTTTTGGCACAAAAAGTGCTCCTTGCGTGCCAACTTATTTGCAGTCTTTTTGCAATCTGAATTCACCTGGGTTTTGTGGCATATGTGGGTGTTCGAAATCAATAAGCTTGTACTTACTCAAATCTGAAATTTCTTCACCAAGTGGTTGGCTTCCAAGAGCACTTTAGATAGTTAAGACCCATTGCTTGGTTGAGTTCTACATGTTGCATGCTAATAATTGTGTTAAGTTTGATTAATTCCGAAACTTCATCATTGCCATTACTTCATTGCTTGGAGTTTCTTTTGGTTGGTTGTAAACAGAAAACGTTTTCCATAAAAAAAAATGTTTGTAAGTGCTTGTTTAGGTTTCACTAGCTGAGCTTTGTAGTACCATTTTTCTTGCTTAAGTTTATTTAATCAAGGTTTCTATTTTTCCATTGCAATTTCATTTTCAATTTCAAACCAAATCCAATTACTTGTTAGAAACCCGAAAACACAAAAACGACACATAAACACGAGTTTGAATCAAACTAGACAACTATCCTCGAGAATAATACGACCTGTGGCCCCTATATTATATTTTCAGATTTTGATTGTAAAAAGGGTTTCCAGCTATTCATTTACATCTAAATTTGAAGCCCACATTCGTGACACATAGTTTGGGCTCGTCAAATTTTTGGCGCCGTTGCCGGGGAACTGTTAGTTGACTTGTTTGATTTTAGCTTGCGCACTTATTTCATATCATTCTTGATTTGTTTCTGTGCTTATTGTCATATCTTTTGATTTTATTTTATTTGTTTTATCTTTTTATTCACTTTTACTGCGATTTGTTCTGTTTTTATGACCAGGTCTCTAGGTGCTGAATTAGAAGATTTCGATCCTGAGATTGAGAGGACCTTCAGAGTCAGGAGGAACCAGGCTATTCTTTCTGAGACTGCAGATATCCCTCCACTTCAGACTATCAGCACTCACTCAGGCATTAACATGGCAGACCACCAGAGAACCATGAAGGAGCTCGCAGCACCAGATGCTGCATTTCAGTACTCCAGCATAGCATATCCAGAGCTCGGGGGGAGTTTTGAGCTCAAATCGGGACTTATCAATTTGTTGCCAAAATTTCAAGGTTTATCTGGGGAGGATCCAAACAGACACTTGCACGAGTTCCATGTGGTGTGCTCTACTATGAAGCCTCAGGGCGTTTCTGAAGAAGACATTAAGTTAAGAGCATTTCCTTTTACTTTGACTGGGGCTGCTAAGGATTGGTTGTATTATTTGCCCACTGGACATGTTGCTAGTTGGATTGAAATGAAGAGAGCATTTTTAGAGAAGTTTTTTCCAGCATCAAGGACCGCCATTATCAGAAAGAGTATTTGTGGCATTCAACAAGTGGTTGGAGAGTCCCTTTATGATTACTGGGAGAGGTTCAAGAAGTTATGCTCTAGCTGCCCTCAACATCAAATTAGTGAGCAACTTCTTGTGCAATACTTTTATGAAGGTTTATTACCTATGGATAGGAGCATGATTGATGCGGCGGCAGGGGGAGCCTTGGTGAATAAAACTCCGGAGCAAGCTAGAGTGCTCATTTCTAACATGGCGGAGAATACTCAACAATTTGGGAGTAGAGCACTCACTACAAGAGGGGTTCATGAAGCTCAAGTGTCGCCTAGTGAACAAAAAGAAAGCAAAAGCTCTTTGTTGGAGAACAAACTGACGGAGTTGGCATCTTTAGTGACGCAAATGGCAGCGAACAATGTGAACCAAGCCTCAAATTCAACAACAACTTCATTTCCAAATCAAGTCACAAGAGTATGTAGCATTTGTTCAGCCAAGAACATTATTCAGACCATTGTCCAAATCTCCAACAAGATGAATCGGTTGCGGCCTTGGCTAGAGCTCCATTCCAACAAGAAATGACCCCTACTCATCTACCTACAACCCGGGTTGGAGGGACCACCCAAATTTGAAGTATGGTAACTCTTTTTACCAACAACCGCCTTCCAATCATCAAATTCAGCAAAATCATCCCTCATTTCAGAGTCACAGCAGCGAAACTATGGTTTTCAGTCACAAAATCCAATTTCCAGCAACCACAGCCGCTTTCACAGAATTTCCCGCAAGGATTCCAGCAAATTCAGCATGCACAGCAATCACAACAGCCATATCAAATTTTCAGCAACCTTCTCAAAATTTCCAGCAAGGTTTTCAGCCATTCCAGAGTCAATTCCAGAATTCACAGCAAGGATTTCAAGGTTTTCAGAGTTCCAACCAGCAAATCAGCCTCAAATGCAGAATTTTCAGCAAAGCTATCAAATTTTCAGCAGCCTCTTCCACCTTTTCAGCCCCACACAAATCATACGCAAGCTATGGGAGCTCAAGTGGAGAGATGTTCAGCATCAACAAATGATGGAAATGCTACAGCAAGTGTACAAACCACAACAACAAGCTAACAACAAGCTTGCAACAACAACAACCAACAACAAAACAACAACTTGGCAAAAACATTGAGAGGCAATTAGGGCAATTGGCGAGTGGGATCAATCACAATCAAGCTCAAGGATCAAATCAACTTCCTTCCCAAACTGTTCCTAATCCCAAAGGGAATGTGAGTGCTATATATTTGAGGAGTGGGAAGGTCACCTCAAGTCCAAAGAGTCCAAGAGCAGAATTTTCAGGAAACCGGACAGCCTCTCCAATTCCGGCCCAAAACCACACTGAAATGAGTTCAAATTCAGCTGATTCCACCTCTAGCCCGTTCCCAACTCAGTCCTCGAGCAACCCTCCAAATTTGGTGGCAAACAGAGAAGAAATCAGTGCCGAGACGCAAGGGACAGCAGCCACTACGCAGGGGACAGCACAGCAGAATTCAGCCTCTCCACTTCCGGCCAAAGAAGATGATTTTAGGGTTCCTTTACCTTTTCCACAGGGGAGAACTCCAACCAAAAGACAAGGGGAGAAGGAGAAGGCTAAGGAATTTAATGAACTAGTGGAGCTTTTCAGCAAAGTGGAGATCAATATACCTTTGTTGACCATGATCAAAAGAGTTCCAAAGTATGCTAAGTTTTTGAAGGATCTTTGTGTTAACAAAAGGAAGCTTAAGGAAAATGAATTGGTCAGCATTGGGAAAAAATGTTTCTTCGCTTATCCATGCCTACCTCAGAAATGTGAAGACCCTGGGATGTTTACTGTTTCTTGTGAGATTGGGAGCACCATATTTCACGATGCTATGTTAGACTTAGGAGCTTCTATAAATGTGATGCCCAGGTCAGTCTTTCAGATGCTCGGCATAGGCCCTTTACAGCCCACTGGCGTGATGATACAGCTAGCAGACAGGAGCCAGACACGCCCAGCAGGTATGATTGAAGATGTTTTGGTGAAGGTAAAGGAGCTGATATTTCCTGCTGATTTCTATATTTTGGATATGGAGGAGATTATTTGGCACACCGTTCTCCACTGATTTTAGGCAGACCGTTTCTGAAGACGGCCAGAACAAAATTGATGTATATGCCGGTACACTTTCATGGAGATTGGAGATACGGTTATTCAGTTAGCCTCTTCGATGCTATGAAGCAACCGAGAGAGGATCACTCCATCAGGAGCATGGACTTATCAAGAAGCTGGAACAGACAGAGATAGAGGCTGAGGGATTTTTACCCGATTTTCTGGAGGAGCTATGTATTCAGAGAAGGCTGAGAGAGTACTGACTGATGATACTGAGGATTTTTCAGAAGATATTTCAGACACACTTCAGCTGGAGAGTTTATTCTAGGTGTAGGGGATTGCACAGAGCCCCAAGGATCACCTATTTCTGTGAGTATTCAAAGTGTAGGGGATTGCACAGAGCCCCAAGGATCACTTATACCAGTTGAGCGCCTATTAGAACTTGAACCTGATACGGACTCTATACTTGACCAGGAGGGAGCTATGGACACATCTATCATTGTGGAACCTCCAGGTATTTTTTCAGCGCGATCAGGTAAGTATTTCTTTTATTTTTTTGGAACATCAAAGAGGTACCAAAAGTTGATTTTCTAGGCTGTGATACATTCTTGATTTGTCATGTGTGGGAAATAATTCGGAAAATTTCATTGGAACATCCAAAATAGATTTTCATTGATTATGATAAGTGTCTTGATGCATTTTGGGTAGATATTCATTGTAAAAAATTCTTTGAGATGCCTAAACTTGATTTTATTGGATGTGATTCATTTTTGGATAAATTGTATGCAAAACTGATATTATTTTATTTCCTTCGTACCCTGCACGCTCTAGAGGGGTAGTACATTGTTTTGCAGGGTCCAGAGACTTCTGGAGTGGAGCTTAATCTGAACAGACTGAAACCTCCTGAAATGTGTCCCAAAAAGAATAAAGAGGTTGCAGTTAAATCCAAGTGTGGGGGAGCGATGCACAGTGAAGTGGAACAAATGGAAGAAGCTCTTTCGCACACCCTGACTCCTCCACTACCGCGGTGGAGGCTTTTTCTTGACAGACTCCGACCACCAGAAATAAAAGGGAGTTTGATTTTTGTCGCCTTTTCCTTTATTGCATGTTTTCAATCTTAAAATGAGTTCTTGTTAATAAATAAGTGAGTAGAGTAGCATGACATGAATAAAATCATTGTAAATACCAGTTTTGTGTTTTAGCACTTTTCTTGCATGATTAGGAAATAAATGTATCCCTTAGGTTTTCTCCATAGCATTTTAGAGTTTTGGAAAATAAATCAAATTTGGTTGTCAAA
>JAGFNQ010002723.1:173412-188217 GCA_024364735.1 Boesenbergia rotunda
AAGCTGAGGAAAAGCTAGAATCTGAAGCAGGAAATGCAGGAGAGTTTGAAACAATTGCAGCAGAAATTGGTGCCAAAACAGAAAAAAAAAAAAATCTGTGCAGTTTGTATCAACTTGAGCTAGAGTGGGTTCTCTAGAGCTGTAAATCGGGAAACAAAGATAGGAATGTATCAAAGATTGATGGGCACATTCACTTCTGATCAGAATTGAAAGAAATGTGGCTGATTGGATTTATTTGGATCAAAACAGGGAAGAAACAGAAGTTTGCAGTGAAGTGCATGTGGCTAAAGTCATCCACTACCAGTGAATGTAAGTGCTGGTAATTTAGAGATCTTGGAGCATTGCACCCGACACAAGTGGATGAAGTTGACAGTCTACAAATAGAATAGAGACAAGAGCTGAAACACATTCAGTTGAAGAAAAAAATTTCCAGATCAAAAATAGAGAAATCAGTGGATGTTATAAAGCAGTTTTGTATCAAATCTCAAGTGAATCCATGCTTTCTACTCAACAATGTCTTGCTGCCTTCAAACCAAACTTGCAGAATAGTTTTCAATTGAACAAAACCCCTTGTGAGCAGAATTGAAACTGCTATAAAAATTTCAGAAACATACTTGAAGGCAAATTCAAAAACAAGAAGTGGCAAGTCCTTGGAAGTTCACGGCATTAGTGATGGATTGGAGCCAATTTCTGAACAAGGATTTGGGGAAGCATGAGCACCACAAGATTGAGCAAAACGTGACCAAACCAGGAAGAAAGGTGGATGCTAGGAATCCTGAACAGAGCAGAAAAGAAGGGGGCAGTGACTGAAATTCAATGTGCTGATTTGAATTTGGAATGAATTTTCATCAAGGATTTCACTGCTATTTGATTGCAAGTACTATGTGAATGCCAATTGTGTGGGAAATCAGAATCTTGATTCTGAAGATGAATTAACAGGAAGCTTGTGAGTGAACCAAAAGCTGAGAAGAAATTCTGAAACTGCCCAAATCTGCCCTGCATGGCATTATGAGCTGAGAGTAATCTGAATTTGGAGTTTTTGAAGCTATGAATCAAGATATTAAATGTAAAATGTATCTGAAGTTGAAGGTGCACATTCAATTTCGGATCTTAAAAAAAAAAAACAAATGCAGCTATGGGCAGAAAATGGAAGAAGTTGGCTGAAATTTAACTTTGAGGGCTGAATTTTCAAGTGAAGTTGGTTAGTGAAGGACAAATATGGAGCATCTAATTCTTCAATTGTTGTTCGATGTTTCGAGTTCTCTAATGAGAAATCTGATCCGATTGTGCTCCATTAGAAGATTAAGAACAGAAAAAAGAGAAGAAAAACAGTTTGAAAAGAGAAAGAAAAGAGAGGAACAAGATGACACAAGATCATAGTCTTGGTACTTTAAATCAGTGAAGTTTCCCTCATCTGAACAAATCCTTGTTCCAATACATTCTGAGATCTACTAGAGAGAAAGAAAAAGAAAAAGAATTGATGAGAAGAAGATGGAGAAAACAAGTTGGCACGGAAATGAAAAAAATGGCACAAGGAAATCAAAGAAGAGGCTTTTCATCCAAAACAAAGGCCATTACTTAAATCTGACTTCACCACACTTTGGAATTCAATAGGGGACTGATAAGAGAAGCAAAGTTCCTTGGAAATATCCCCAAGCACTCAAGTCTTCCACTTCACCACTGTTTCCATTTCCTTAGCTTTTATTTCATTCCTTACCATTGTCTATATTTTTCTTTGTTTTTATAGATGTTGATCCTAATCATGACTAATGGTGGAGATTAGATAATAAGCAAGCCTATGGTAGCGCAAGAAGCATGTGTGTTTGAGTGAGCTCCACTTCCATTAGCAACTTAGAATTTAAGGAGAGAGCCACCACTATTTTCCTGGAAAGGCTAGAGATTTAAATTCATCTCAATGACTCATGATTGATGAAAAGGCTAAGTTGTTGATTTAAGGACAAGACACTAATCCATAGAGCTTAGATCTATGAGAATTGGCAACCTTAGGTAATTTCTTTTCATTTGTTTCTAATTATGCTTAAGAAAATCTAGGGGATACAAATTTACTGTTTTCGCGAGACGCTCAAGGCTAAGTGTGGGGGAGTTGATAGATTCCATTTTATTGATCATTTGAGCTACTAAAATCCATGTTTGATCTATGTTTTTCTTGTCAAAATTGTGAAATTGCCCTAGGTTTTAGAACTTACCTCTATTTTGGACTTAATTGCAAATATGCAAATTTTTGGATTAATTTGGCCACTAAATTCTTGATCTATTTTTGTAGGCATCAAAGTTCAAGGATCTAGGGCATATTGGGTCAAACTCGAGTCGGAATTGACCCAGATCAGATTACCAAGATTACGATTAAATCTGGGCCGTTCGATTCGAAAGCGGCTAGATCGGAGCCATCCGGGATGATCTGAAGCAATCCAAGCTAAAGCTAGGGTTGATCAAGCACCCTGATCAAGATCTGAAGATTTCATCCCAATCAGAGCAAGATCAACCGTTGGATCAAGCTTGGATGGCTCTAGATCATCCATTCAAAGATTAGCTAGATCTGGACCATCCGTTGCAAATCTGGAGGATCCGAGCTACCACGAGGCAGATCCTGACCCCAGATCTTCATCATCAAAGTTTGGCTCAAATCGGACTAAGATCAGCCGTTGGATTGAAGCAAATCGATCTGAGCCGTCCGTTGGTTAATACTTAAGGAAATTTTTCCGCAGCCTAAGTCTTGTCACGTCTTCAGCCCGCCTCCACTGTTCTTCGCGTTTCTTCATCAGTTCTTCATCAATTTCGAAAATTCTTGTTTCCATGAAGGCGTGACCACCTCATCTACCATTCCAGATCGAGTTCTGAGTCTCTGGAGATCAATTCCTTGAAGAATTCTGTCCATTTGCGCCGGAACAGGGAGTGCTTGAGGGTTTCGGCAGTTCCTCAGTCCGATCATTGGTTTCTCTTCTGCAATCCATTCCCAAGTTTCAGAACCACTTGTAGGGGTTCTCAAGTGGCCTCTGAAGCTCCCCAAATCAACATCGCAGCTCATCCATCAGAGAAAAAGTGAATCGGATCAAAGTTTCCAACAAGTGCAGATTTTCGGCAGAATCAACTTCAGAAATGGATTTCCATTGATTTGCCGAGCCTAGGGGTTCGAAGCCGGCTCTTGACTGACAACCAAGAAGTCCTTGAACTGAGGAAGGAGTTGAGGATTAGTTTAGCTAGTTAATTGTAGTTCTTTAGCTGTAATTTTCGATTTAGCCGAATCTGTCCTGTTTTTCTGTTTAGTTACTGAATTTCGATTCTTGAGTTGTTAGCTGTAATTTAGCTTCAATTCTGCAAGTAGAGTAATTTAGGGACTTGTTTAGTGAATGAATAGCTCAAATTTCAGCTTAGTTTAGTTCTATTAGTTGCGTGCCAATTCCAAGTGTTGCGTGCTAAGTTAATTCAGTGTTGATTCCTTTTCTTTCAGTTTCTAAATTGGACTCAGATTTGTTGTTTCTTAGTTGTTAATCTTTGCTCTAGTATAGATAGATAGTGTGTGTGGTTGAATTAGCATCTAATTGTAGTTCTTTGCAAGCCTATTCTTGCGTATCAGTTTTCCCTTGTGGTGATAGTTAAATTCTGCAAAAATTTCAGATTCGTAGGTGTAGTTGTTTGAATTGTGTCAGCTGTAGTTTTTCAGTCCAGTTAGTTAAGACTCTTGTTAGTGAGTAGTTATACTTCATCTCAGATGTTTCCTACTTTGAATTCTGCGCATAAACTCCATTGAGGTGTGCCATTTCATGTCTGAAATTCTAAATCTGTTTTCTGCAATATCAGTCGAAAAGTTTCTGGATTCTTGCCAAGTGAACATTAGTTTCTTTCAGTTTAGTTTGCTGGTATATCAATCAGTGAAATCAATTCAAGTTGGTTGTGTTTTGCGCCCAAGTCTCATGCTGAATTCTGATCATAAACTCTGAATTTCTATGTTTCTCATCTCTGAATTTGCTTTACTTCTCAAGCCCTGATTTATCTTTCAATTCCCTTACTGAATCTTGTTCAGATCTTTCTTAATACCTTGTTTCCCAATTGAACCAACCAGCTTGAGAAGTGGAGCAGCCGAAACATTCTGATTTTATAAGTTGGTGGTAGTTTTTGGCACAAAAAGTGCTCCTTGCGTGCCAACTTATTTGCAGTCTTTTTGCAATCTGAATTCACATGGGTTTTGTGGCATATGTGGGTGTTCGAAATCAATAAGCTTGTACTTACTCAAATCTGAAATTTCTTCACCAAGTGGTTGGCTTCCAAGAGCACTTTAGATAGTTAAGACCCATTGCTTGGTTGAGTTCTACATGTTGCATGCTAATAATTGTGTTAAGTTTGATTAATTCTGAAACTTCATCATTGCCATTACTTCATTGCTTGGAGTTTCTTTTGGTTGGTTGTAAACAGAAAACGTTTTCCATAAAAAAATGTTTGTAAGTGCTTGTTTAGGTTTCACTAGCTGAGCTTTGTAGTACCATTTTTCTTGCTTAAGTTTATTTAATCAAGGTTTCTATTTTTCCCATTGCAATTCCATTTTCAATTTCAAACCAAATCCAATTACTTGTTAGAAACCCGAAAACACAAAAACGACACATAAACACGAGTTTGAATCAAACACGACAACTATCCCCGTGAAAAATACGACCTGTGGCCCCTATATTACATTTCCATAATTTTGATTGTAAAAGGGTTTCCAGCTATTCATTGAAATTTTAAATTTGATGAGCCCATACATTTCGTGACAAATTAGCTAGTATATTTGGGCCCGTCAGTGAGCCTAGACAAATTATAGATCAGCCGGATCCTGAGGTTGAGCTTGTGTCTAGTGACACCATTCAAGAAACACCACCAACACTAAGAACAACTAGGTTAACCTCTAGTCATCCCCAAGACCAAATTGTTGGAAACATCCATCATGGGATTAGGACTAGATCATTCTTTAGGAATGAGGTTAATGAAGTTGTCCTAATTTTTGAAATTGAACCTAGAAAAATTGACGAGGTATTAAATGATCCCGATTGGATCATTGTCATGCAAGATGAACTAGGTCAATTCGAAAGAAGTCAAGTTTGGGACTTAGTCCCTAGACCTAAGAAGACCACCATTATTGGGACCAAATGGGTCTTCAAAAATAAATTGAACCATAAGGGAGAAATCATAAGGAACAAGGCACGCTTAGTAGCCAAGGCTACAGTCAAGTTGAAGGCCTTGATTATGATGAGACATATGCTCCCGTGGCACGATTAGAGTCCATCCGATTGATGCTTGCATTTGCAGCCCATCGTGATTTCAAACTATATCAAATAGATGTCAAATCGGCCTTCCTAAATGGTTTAATAAGGGAAGAAGTATATGTCGAACAACCTCCGGGGTTTGAGAGTTCCGAATTTCTAGACCACGTGTTCAAACTCAAAAAGGCACTTTATGGCCTTAAACAAGCACCCCGAGCTTGGTATGAGCGGTTGTCGACGTTCCTAATTGAAAAAGGTTTTGTTAGAGGCCAAATAGATCCTACACTGTTTCTACGTAGAGATGGTGACAATATTTTTGTAGCCCAAGTAGTATATGTCGATGACATAATTTGTGGCTCAAACAACCAGGGCTATTTAAATGAGTTTATTGGACACATGGAGAGTGAATTTGAAATGAGTCTAGTGGGAGAGTTGACTTTCTTCCTTGGACTTGAAATCAAACAAACCCGAGATGGGATCCATGTGCACCAATCAAAGTATACTCAAGAGATGCTTCGAAAATTCAACATGAATGATTCAAAAGAGGTAACCACTCCCATGGCTACAAACACAAGATTAGACAATGATGAGAGTGGTAAACCTGTTGATTTGACTCAATATCGGAGCATGATAGGTAGTCTGCTATACCTCACAGCTAGTCGACCTGACATACTTTTTGCTGTGGGTATATGCGCTAGGTATCAAGTTTGTGCCAAGGAATCTCACTTAATTACTGTTAAGAGAATTTTGAGATACCTTAAGGGCACAATTGGAGTTGGTCTTTGGTACCCCCATACCGAGTCTTTTGATCTAATTGGTTATACCGATTCCGACTATGCTGGGTGCAAGTTAGATCGGAAAAGCACAAGTGGGGGTTGCCAATTCCTAGGATCATCTCTAGTTAGTTGGTCAAGTCGGAAGCAACATTATGTTGCTCTCTCCACAACCGAGGAAGAATATATCGCCATGGGAGAGAGTATATCGCAATTGTTGTGGATGATTCATACTCTAGAGGACTATGGATTAAGCTACAAGGATGTGCAAGTGTTGTGTGACAACATTAGCACAATTAACCTAACCACGAATCCGGTCCATCACTCTAGAACCAAACATATTGAAGTGTGTCACCACTTCATTAGGGATCATGTTGCTAGAGGAGATGTTGTATTCTCATATGTAGAGTCCAAATCGAATCTAGCGGGCATTTTCACTAAACCACTCCCCGAAAATGAGTTTAGCTTCTTAAGAAGGGAGTTGGGAATGTGTCGCGCTTCATAGACATCAAAATGCATTCAAACCCCTTCATGATCAATTTGAATTGTTGGGACACAATTGAGTAACTTGGGGACATCTCACACAAACTATAAGGTTTACCAAAACGTTTTTGTTTGCTAGAAATGGGGTGAGATGATAGGATCAACTTAATTTCTCAAAATGTCAATGCATCCCTTGAGAAATTAGGTTGACGAGATAAAAATCACTTCGGTGACCAAGTATGGGGAAAACCAATGCATAACATATGTATACTTGGCTCCATGATCATACTTGGATATTCCAATCAAGGAAACTTGATTGGAGACTTGAATTTGGGACAAACTTGCTTGAAATTGCCTGAATGTTTGTTGTTTGAGTTTGACTCCACTTGGGTGGAGCAAAGTGATTTGTCAAAACCATAAGAACCTTTGATCCTTCTTCAGGGATCAATCTTAGTCAAGGGATCACTTCCAAGATCGATAACTTTCATCAGATCTTATCAGAAATCATTTGGAAGTCTGAATCTGAAAGCTTCAGATCGTATCAGGAAAAATCAGGAAGTCTGATCGGTCACCGGACCGATCAGGAGTAGGACTGATCGGTCCAACAGACCGATCAAGCTATTTCGCGATTAACCACAGAAATTTCTCTGTGTTGGTCTGGATCGGTCCCCAGACCGATCTGGACCTTCCCGTGGTGATCGGTCCACGGACCGATCAGAGGGGTCGCAGAACACTTCGCGAAAAATTGACCAAACATTCTGTGTTGGCCTGGATCGGTCCCCGGACCGATCTGGCACCCTGTGGTGATCGGTCCACAGACCGATCAGGGGGATCACGGAAAAACCTTCAAACCTACTGTTCGCTTCCTGATCGATCAGCCAATCGATCAGGGGCCTGCCTGATCAGTCACCCGACCGATCAGGACCAGGCCAGTCTGATCAGGTCGGAGCCTGATCGGTCTGGGCACTCCCAGATCGAACGGTGATCCGTTCGATCACATTAAATTACGGTTGGTGGACCGATCCACCAACCGATTAATTCCTCCTAAACCCTACATCTCCCAAGCCCTAGCGCCGAAACTCACTTCTTGTGCATCCTCATCCTGTGCGTGAGCTCTTCCTGCATCTCCTTCTTCCTTGCGCGTGAGTTCCACTTCTCCCCGTGCGTGAGAGTTCTTCTTCTTGCTGTTGGTGTTCTCAGCAACTCCTAGCGGCAAGCTTGTCTCCGGCGTGGCGATTCTCTCTTGCGCAAGTTTCAGAGCGAGTTTTCTCCAACCAAGTACTTCATGGCACCAAAGTAAGCTTTGTGTGTGATTTTCATTTGGTGCTTATCATTCTAACATCTACCATGTTTAGGCTAACCATGTTTTTCTTTTGGTATTTGTGTTGTGATCCTACTCATTGCCGTGACCTTGCCATGATTTTTCACCCTACTGATGAAATCTAATCATTTGCAATCTATATTATGATCTGATTCTTCCCTTGATCAAATCGTGTTTCTTTGATTAAATCTCACCTCACTGATCAATTCGTGTCCTACAAATGATTGGATCATGCTTCATGTGATCATTTCAATATTGTTGTCGTGTGTGATCAAATCCTTGTGTTATGATCTGGACTCTTGATCATAATTTGTTTTCATTTGTTCATTTGATCAAATCTTGCTCATTTGATTCAATTGTTGCCATGATCTATTCAACCATTTTAGAAAGTCATCCAAGAGCAAAGAACCCGTGGAGGGAGGCTCAAAGGGCAAAGGCCCTTCTTCTTCCGCGCCCTCCCGAAGGCCTCAGCCTTCGTCGAGTTCCAGATTCCCTAATGTTGTCTGTGAGCAGGCCTTTCAATCTCGAACTTTCAAGTTACTTTCTTGTCGGTCCATTGATGGGCCCTTCCTGGCTGAGCACTGTCCCTCCATTGTGGACATGATTACCTTCTACAACCTGGGCTTTCTCCTTTCCCTCGAAAGGACTATAAACTATGACCTTGTCTCGGAATTCTACAATAACCTTCAACAAGGGCCTTAAGGGGGCTTTGAATTCACTACCCGTGTAGCCAAGAGAAATCTTGATTTCTCTTATGAGATCCTGGTGGAGTATCTGGGCGGTCGTCGATCGCCTAACTTGTATTCTATCTATCCTGAGCTCCTTGACCCTTTGTTGGCTCCTTTTGCGGACGTCACCCCCGACACTATCTATCAGCACTTCTTTGGCCATCCTCGACCAGCCGGTCTTGATGAGTTGGGCCCTGACTTTCCGACTTTTGCAGCGCTCCGTCTCTCCCCTGTTGATTACATTCTGTTCAAGATAATCACAAACTGCATCCTGCCGATCATTTCCAAACCCTTGACCAAGATCCAACCTTACCATTGCCTGATGCTCTATGGTATGCACCGCCACATGGACTTTGACATCATGGAGAGCATTTTTCAGTCCATCCTATCCTATAGAGAGCCGAGCCAACGCACTGTCTATATGTCATTTGGTCACGTCATCACTGACTGGCTTATGTTAGTAGGTGTTGATGTAACCAAGGGCAGGACAGTGCCCATGGTTAGACAGGATTGTAGACTTGGCAAGCGGGCGTTTGCCAAGTCTGGCATCATCATCCGGGATCACGATTGGGCTCTGGTTTGGAAGGACAGGAGGGGTCTTGGCGAGCTACCTGGGGGAGTCGCACACTTTCAGGCACCAGCAGATGCTGTTGCACATCATGAGGCTCCCGCTGCTGCTGCTGACTATGACTATGAGCCAGAGCCAGACCTGCGCTGGCAGATTTCAGAGCTTGATCGGACCATCCAGCATGATCTTCATTTGCGAGAGCTCTATCGCGAGGAGGCCCGCTCGGAGTTCCGATCCTTCGATCGCAGACTGACCGCGGTGGAGTCCAATGTCTCGGGGGTTCGTTCTCTGCAGCAGACATGGTATGACGAGTGGCGCCGGCACACGTTTCCTGGGGATGCGCCCTCTGGTAGTGCTGCACCGGGGTCTTTTGTTCATGATAATGCCACGATGGATGACCCTATGCATGATGACCCCCCCCTCCCCCGCCGATGGATGATTGTACTCTGATTCTGCTTTGTGGTATCTGATGATTTGACGAATTTGTCCGTCCTGACTATTCGCCTGTTATGGCTTGGTGTTGACTTTGATGCATTGATATGCATCTAATTATGTGTCTGGTTTTGTTGTATGATGCACTTGACTTTTCAGGCTATGTTTTATGTCTTACTTCTATGACTAGATTTTGCTTATGCTTCATTCATCTGACGTTATACCTCATTATGCAATGCGTTGTTTATTGCTATACCATGTTCATATGATACATATGATTGTGTTGATGTGCTTTATATTTATCATATGTGTTTCATGTGTCTATCAAAATAAATCAAATGTTATGTTGTTTTGGGATACCCCTAGGGTTGAGGGGGAGTATGTTTAAACTTAACAACCCGACTACACCCTTTTCGGTGTTTGACAAAGGGGGAGAGTGAGGTTGGTTAAGTTTAGGACGATTATGAGTTTAATGGTTGTAGGGGGAGAATCCTGATTCTCTTACAATTCTAAGATTTGAGACTATTGGATTCAAATCCCTAAACATAAAATCGGGTTGTCAAACAACGAAAAGGGGGAGATTGTTGATGCAGTCTGACCCTGATTGTTGTTTTGGTGTTGACACCGATTTTAGTTTAGGTTGATGATTATGATTGAGATTAAGTCCTGGTCATGGACTAGGCATACCTAGTGGGACTAGGTGTGAGGAAATCCTAGCTTGGAGGGCTAGGTGTGAAGAGTCCTAACCTGGAGGGTTAGGTGTGGAAAATCCTAGCTTGGAGGGCTAGGTGTGAAAAGTCCTAACCTGGAGGGTTAGGTGTGGAAAAGTCCTGGCTTGGAGGGTCAGGTCCTAGCCTGGAGGGCTAGGTGGATGAAATCCCGGCTTGGAGGGTCAGGCCCTGGTGAGTGAAGCCAGGTTGATTGGAAATCCCGGTGAGTGAAGCCGGGTCCTGGTGAGTGAAGCCAGGTTGATTGGAAGTCCCGGTGAGTGAAGCTGGGCATGAAGTCTTGGTCTGAGGGATCGAGCACGAGTCAGAGAAGGGCTGGAGGCTTGTTCTCGTGACTTGGAGTGCATTTGGGCTTGCCTGGATCGGTCCGGTGACCGATGAGGGAAGTTGGTATGGTGCTCCTTCGTGGATCGGTCTAGTGACCGATCCAACGATAACTGATCGGTCTGGTGACCGATCCAGCGATGACTAATCGGTCTGGTGACCGATCAGGGAGCACTCAGTGACCTTGTTGGGCTACTGATCGACTCCTGATCGGTTTGGTGACTGATCAGGGAGCTTAGAGTTCACTTCCTGCTAACCTCCTGATCGGTCTGGTGACCGATCAGGGAGCATACAGTGGGTTTTTGGGAACCTTACTGCTTGGCTCCTGATCGGTTCAGTGACCAATCAGGGATACTGTTCAGATCGGTCTGGTGAACGATCAAGTGTCACGAGTTCCTCTCTATGACCGATCAGGACGGAGCCTGATCGGTCTGAGCATGCCCTGATCGGTCTGATGACCGATCAGGAGGGTTGGACTGCGAAGCTAAGAAATTACCCTGCAAAGGGGTGGATCGATCTGGTGACCAATCCACAACCTGGGATCGGTCTGGTGATCGGTCCCGGAGAAATCGCGATTTCTGATTGAGCGTTGGGGACCGATCAGGATGGAGCCTAATCCGTCTGAACCCACCCTAATCGGTCTGGTGACCGATCAGGAGGCTCTCTGATCGGTCCGGTGACGGATCACTTTAATTCAAACGCGCTGTCAGGCGTTCTGATCGCACTCTGAACACTTCTGATCACCACTGATACTCCACTGATATGTTCTGATGCTTTGATCTTCTGTTGATTTGCTGCCCTAATGTACTGCTAAGTGTGCAGGTGACTCAGGGATCATCCAAGGGAAGTCAAAAGAAGGTTTTCGCTACAGCAGTTTTGGCTGTTTGTTTCAGCAGGTTGCAACGTTCTCTGGAGTGGGCTGCAACGGCTGAGGAGCTGATGACTTGGGGCTCGACTGGAAGGGATTCAGTGAGTTCAGAAGAGGTCATGGATAGCTGGCTGTTGCAGGAGAGCAGCTGGAAGCTGCAACAGAGGAACGGTTGACCTGGCGATGGAAGCTGGTTAAGCTGGGTAGCGGAGAAGACCTGAGTAGTTCTTTTGCTGAACAGACTTCTTGTGAGAGTGCTTGCTGTGCTATCAGTTCTCCATCATCGAAAGCTTTGCTCTACACTTGCGATTACTCTACTGTCTTGAGCAACCGTCTGTTACTTGGTCACTTGGAAGAAGAAACGAGGAGCTTGAGTCCATCAGCGAGAAGACACGAAGAAGGGAGTTCTTGCGTGAGATCTGCGCTAAGTGGAGCTCGGGAGAAACTTTCTTGTGTTCTTGTGGTTCTAAGTGCTAAGTAAGATCCTTCTTGTGTTTCCTGTGTTTTATACTTGATCATCTTGAAACGCTGTGGAGAGGTTACTCCACCGAGAAGGAGGTTGCTTACTAACCGGATTTTCCGGGACTTGATCTGCCGACGATCAAGGGATCGCCCACCTTACGGGCACGCCAAGGAGTAGGGGCAAGTTATCCCCGAACCTTGTAAACCCTCTTGTTAGCGTTCTTGTGTTTGTTCTTAGCTTAGGGTTTCAATTCTGCATACTCTATTTTTGTTTGCTTCCGCTGTGCTACTAAACGTTTAAGTGCAAAAATTTGCAAAGTGCTAAAGTTTCGGTGTGTGGCTACATTCACCCCCCCCCCTCTCTAGCCATCCAAGTTCCAACATTAATGTGTTATATCTTTAATTTTCAATTGTTATTGTTGTTGGTTTACCTAACTTAAACATATTGCCACACATCAAAAAGGGGGAGATTGTTGGGGCAATCAGCCCAAGTATGATCTGGAGGATCATGGGTTTTAATGTTTGTGTCAATATGATTATGTTAGAGTTTCATGTTGATCTAATATGTGTATGTGAGTGTGCAGGGTTGCAGGATACACATAGACTTGGTTGGATGTCTTCAGGTACGGTGAAGGATGGCATGGAGGCAAGCCGTGGGCTTGTGTGCGCATTCGAGGGACCATGGACAAAGCAGGGACGTTGAGCCAAGAGAAGCGGACTTAGAGGCGTACGTGAAGGATGGAATGGAGGCAAGCCGAGAGCTTGTGTGCGCATCTGAGGGACAAGGGTCAAAGTCGAAGAGGGCTTGAAGGCAACAAGTCAAGGCTGCTGGAGCAAGGACGATGAGCCGAGGGACGCAGACTTCGAGGCATGCATGACGGATGACATGGAGGCAAGCCGAGGGCTTGTGTGCGCATCTGAGGGGCGGTAGCCGAAGACGAAGAGGGCGCGAAGGCAACAGATCGAGGCTGCTGGATGAAGAGTCAACCAGGTCGTGAGGGGTCGAGTACTGAGGGAATTGTACTCGGGAACTAAGTCGTGAGGGTTCGAGTGCGGAGAGAAATGTACTCGGGAAGGGTAACCCTAGACTTAGGGATGGACCAGTCGACTGATCCAGGATCAGTCGACTGGTAGTGGCCAGAATTCAAAAGGTCAAGCGGTGATATTCGAATTCAGAATCGACCAGCCGACTGGTGCTGGACCAGTCAACTGGTAACGGTCATATTCAGCCTTGAGCTCTATTTAAGGGAGCTCATTTAAGGCTGTTTCTCCTTGGCGAAACTTGATTGGTTAGAGCTTGTTAGTAGCCTGGTGTTTCTCAGTGATTGTCCAAGGTTGTGGCGAGGTTTGTCCACCCACAAGGAGAGACAAGAGCTAGCCGGAGGTACTCCGGGGAATCATCCACTGAAGGATTTGGATTGTCCACCTTATGGACAGCCGTGGAGTAGGAGTTTCATCTCCGAACCACGTAGATCGGTTTGTGTTATCATTGTTTTAGTTTTTTTTTGTATTTTCGCTTGTGTATGCTAACGTTGTAGGTAGAAAATCGAACGAAAGCTATTCACCCCCCCCCTCTAGCTTGACGCCGTGATCCTAATAGATTTGACTCTAATCCCATATCAAATGTTCCATCAACAACATCTGATCCCAGAACTCAACTCCATTTCGATTAAGAACCTAATCCAAGTAGAGAAAACTCACTAGAATAGACATTCGATTCCCAAACAGAACCGTCCATCACCCAATTCAAAAACAACTCCAATTTATCCACACACCACTAAACCGTTCAGCCAAAACTAAGCAGAAAGGAATTTTACAAAATCTAAATCTAGAATCCACAACCAAATTCATTCCAAGCAGATTCTAGATCCTTACTTGAGTTGCGATTGGCGATCCACCCTGATTTAGAACCGATGAAGAGTATAGCACTAAACCAATCCCTCTGCATAAACCAAAGTAGGTTGCTCCACTTCCAAATACCTAAATTGGTGCAGCTTTAGACTAGCCATTAATGAAAGGTTCCTACATGGTAGAGGTGAATCCAAGTGATAGAAGGAAGGAGCTAGAGGTACACTATCACCTGTTCTTGCAGCTGTGAAGAGGTCACCGTCTATTGGGACGCCACTACAACAATCGTTGTGCATCACCCCCACCCCCAACTGCGAGGGGAAGAGATCGCCGGTAGTCTGGCTTATCAAATTGGAACCTCTAATGCCCCCTGATCTGCTGATCTCCCGCGGAAGATGAAAGGAACTCAAATCTAAGGAGGGGATCGGTGACGCTCACCGAATCCCCTGGCTTTCGGCGACGATTCGAAGAAGAAAGACTGGAAGAAGCGAAGAAGAGAAGGTTTGGTCCAGGCTTTGGGTTAATTTCATGCGAAGGGAAGGAGTAGAGAGATTTTATGTGCTGCCATTTTGCACATTGGCCCTCTAAGTTTAGCCTATCCGGATTTAGCCCCTAGGTTTCAAGTTTCTGTTGATGCAGTCTGGCCCTGATTGTTGTTTTGGTGTTGACATCGATTTTAGTTTAGGCTGATCATTGTTGATTATGATTAAGTCCTGATCGGGGATCAGGCATGGTTTGGAAAAGTCCTAGCTTGGAGGGCTAGGTGTTGGAAAAGTCCTAATTCGGAAAGGTTGGGTGAAAAGTCCTAGCTTGGAGGGTTAGGTGAAAAGTCCTAACTTGGAGGGTTAGGTGCAAATTCTCATCCTGGAGAATTAGGTGAAAAAGTCCTGGCTTGGAGGGTCAGGTGCCTAGCTTGGAGGGCTAGGTTGGATGATGTTCTAACTCGGAAGGGTTGGGTGAAAAGTCCTAGCTTGGAGGGCTAGGTGAAAAGTCCTAGCTTGGAGGGCTAGGTGAA